>VMOF01000024.1:12849855-12931223 GCA_011764245.1 Trialeurodes vaporariorum | reverse complement strand
TGCGCGTCCGAAATCGAACGGTGAACGAAAAAACATGCAGTGAAGTTGAAAAAATTAGCAAATGTGTAAACGTTACTTATCAAGACGCAAGAGGAGAGTACCTAAGACTGTTGGTAGAAGATGCAAAATTCTTGTGTAAAACTGACTTAAAAAAAGAGGAAAAAGAATCACCACTTAAGATGTGCATCTATAAAATTGGGTTGTTTCTACTCTTTCTCGACGTTTTCCTAACAACAACTTATTACTTCATAGTAGTACGAAAAGTACTTTTCATGAAAAAGAAAACAAATAAAAATCATTCTTGCTCTGTGTAATTGTGTTACTACGGCAAGAAAGAAGAGCTCCGTAAAGTGTGATGGTTAAAAATTGAACTTGCCCTGTGTTTTGTGTTGTGGGGGACGGCGACGGGGAACCTCAGTGTGTTACAAAAAAGAAGAGCTACTCAAAGTGGACTAAAAATCAAACCAGCCCTGTAGTGAATTTTACTTCCTTAAGTCGTGTGTTGGTCTATAAATTGAACTAGCCTAGCAGTGAATTTCACTTCCTTGAGCCGTGTGTTTTGTGTTGGGGGGATGGGGGGCGCCGATGGGGAACCTCAGTGTGTTACAAAAAAGAAGAGCTAAATAAAGTGGACTAAAAATCGAACCAGCCCTGTAGTGAATTTTACTTCCTTAAGTCGTGACCGGGCAGAAAGAATTTTTGGCAGCTACCCGTGAGCGGGCAGAAAAAGGACCACCCCCTTTTTTCCTCTTCTAATAAATTCGAATTGAAAGCCGTCAATAAACAATGATAAATGAAAATGAGGTCAACCAGTGAAGGTGGATCCTCAGCGATCCAATTCTATATTGGTCACCATTGGGGGGTTTCCGAACAATAATTTCTCGCTTATTTCGCAACATTTTAACGTACTTTTTGTAGTAAAATGTTCCTTAGATTGCTTCCGAGGCTCCGTCGAAGCCATTTTTTCCATTTATTTGCATTTACCATTATTTTTTTCCATTTAAAGAACGTGTTTTTTCCTGGTGGCAGAATATGGAACTAAACGCTGAGGATCCACCTTAAGGTGATTTTATGGCAAACTCTCGGAGATTTTAATCCGATAGATGCCGTTACTTGTCGCTGTCTCTGAAAATAGCCGTTTTCCGACGGTTTTCGGCTTTTGTCTCTGAAAAGACGAATAATAGACGAAAAATCAGATCGTCAGCACCTGCGTAATTTTTTGCTTGATTTTTTAAGCGAAAATCGGGTCGAATTAGTTCGGAAATAAAGACGTATTTTCCGGGTGAAAAAATCTAATGTAATTTGGAGTTGTATCAGCAAAGATTACAGGTGAGACCGAAACGTGTAATCTGTGCTGATACAACTACAAATTAATTATGCCTTAATTGAGGCGTTTTTTGTAGAAAGGGGTTCTTTGCCGTTGCAACTATACATTGTAAAGAACCCAATGGGGCAGTTGCATTGTTGCAAGGGTCTGAAATGTTGTGTTTTTTATAAAGGAAATGAAAGTACTTGATGAGCTGAGGACAAAGATGCCTTTGGTTTTTAGTTAATTCCCATTGTTCCAAATATAAGATTTTGGCCCAAAATACATTGTTTTAAATGGGAATTCCGCGTAATGACGTCACTACACACACGATTTTTTACATCTTTACACGTGTGTATCTCCAAAAACCAGGACACTTAGGAAAAAACCAAAGGCACCGTTGTTCTCAGCTCATCAAGTACTATCATTTTCTTTATAAAAAACACAACATTCCAGACCCTTGCAACTGCCCCATTAAAAAAAAAAAAAAAAAAAAAAAAATCAATTTTGGGGTCCTCATTCTATCAAAAAATTTTGTGACGTCACGCGTGTGCAAAATTGTTCACATCTTTCTATGAATCCTCTTTGACTTTAAAGGGGGGGGGATGTCAGATTCGGCGTTTAGGGCCGTCTCGCGGGAAAGCGCTTTGCCGTTGCGTAGACAGGAGGGACGCGCGCCGCTTCCGCGCCGGGTCATTGACACAAGGTGTTTCGTCGAATGCCTTGACGCGACGAGACGCCCGTTGCGGCACGATCCAGTCAAGTCGAATCAAGTCGTCTTGGTCTCGTCGTCATTCTTCACGTGCCCTCTGACGTTTTGACGTCCGCGCCATGTCGCGACACGCCGGAGGGGCCGAGAAAAGGGAGGAGACCTAAAGCTTACAGACACCCGTCTGGGTTTTTTTTTCTCCCCTCCCCCCTTTTTGCATGTCCCGTTGCATCTACAAATGAACCGCCCGAAGTCTTAAGTCATTGTTATGTTGCCGCCAACTTTCGATTTTTATTTTCTTTTCCCCCACCTCCTCCTCCCTAACCGCTCACGTGGTACCAAGCGGAGCGCTCATCGTGTCCGCCGTACTGCAAGTTCTGTGTCGTATCAAAACGCGTACTCCAATGAAAGTTCTGGAAGATTTGCCCTCGCAGGGGTTGTTTTTAGAGATTTTTTGATTTTCTGTGCATGGGTCTGTTGCAAAGTTTTGCCACTGCGTGATCGAGGGTTGATTCTTCGGTAAAATCGCGTAAAAATTTTATCGAAAGCATCGGAAAGTCTCAAAATTAACTCACAAACACTATAAATGCAAAAGTTTAACAAAATGGAGATCTTGCAAACTTTTGCTGTGAGCAAATGAATAGGCCATTCTGATGTTAAAACCACAGAATAATACAATCAGAAGGGAAACTCCCATAAGAGCCAATGGAAACAAGATTTGGAATTAACTGGCACAAACTGGCAACTGTGCCTACTCACTTCTCAAGATGGCGGACATGCTTTTTCAGGCTATACAACCAATCACAACTCGGCCAGTTGCCGAAGATCTGCCGAAGATTGCCGAAGATACTCACTTTCGAACATGGCGGCCCGAAGTAAAGAATGTTTCAAAATGAATTAGAGTTTCCCTTCTGATTGTATTATTCTGTGTTAAAACCAGCGAAAATCACAAAAATCACACTGATTAAGTCTAAATAAATTCAGTAATAAACCTACTTAACTACTTCAATGGCAAGATCGTTATGGCGGTTCGTCGCAGGTATCGTGGGAGATTCGTATCGAATACGTCACCTTCTCTTTGGAAACACAGAGATATGTCTCAATTTAGATAGGAATCTCCCATGACACCTGCGTCTCTCCACCATTAAGCTCGATTCTGAGAGTAAGTTTCGTGAATTTTTAGTGCACTCATCGTCATTTTTACAGGTTTTTATGCAAGAATCAACTCTTCAATCCCACGTAGCTAAAGTTCGCAAGAGCCCTATTCGAGTATGGCGGTCAATTGAGCGGGCCACAGTGAGAGAGTCCCATCTTATTTTAGCTCTCTGTATTACGAATCTCTTTCCTCAGCATAGAAAGTTGCGACCAACGAGCTATACATTTATCTATAGTGGCGGATTAATGGGTAGCCTGCGTAACCAGTATGGGGGATTTTAAGGTTAGGTTTAAGGTGATTCCAGGCGAAACTTTTCCAGATTTCAATCCGATGGATAGCGCCACTAGTCGCTTTTTGGAAAAGTCGTGTTTTTGGCGTTTTAAACTGAAACCATAGATAAAACGCAAAATTCAATAACGTCAGCACCTGCAAAATTTTTTTATGGATTTTTTGAGCCCAAAATGAGCAGAATTGGTTCAAAATTAAAGCCGCAAATTATGAAATTCGTTTCGCCATAAGCTTAGTGAGTGAGAGTGAGCGCGAGTGATGATATGTCTATCTGCCTCACTCGCACTCATTGCGGCTTACGGGAAGTTTCGTTTTTCATAATTTCCGGCTTTATTTTTGAGTGTTTCAGCCTGAAACTTTCAGGGTATCTTCCTGAAGTATGCTCGCAGGTGCTGACGTTCCTGAAATTCGTGTTTTTAGCGTGAATTCGTCAATTTTAGCCAAAAACTGTTGACTTTTCGAGCAGCGCGACGTGGTGTCCAAAGTTGGAACTAATCGACCCTGGAATCACCTTAAGGGAGTAATTTGTCCCGTGTATTATGGTGCGAAGCGACGCACAGTGCACAGGAACATGCTTTGATCCATTGTGCGGTGGCGCCGCACCAAAATACACGGAATCTAATGGACAAATTACACGCTGAAACCTAACCTAAAAATCCCCCATGGTGGTTACGCAGGTTACTCATTAAACCGCCACTCCAGATAAATGGATAGCTCGTTGGTTGCGACCAGAAAGAACCAGTGTTGCCAGATTGGGGTAAAAAAGCCGTACGCTTTACATTGATTTAAATGGGGGCGATACGGTTTTTTACCCTCGATCTGGCAACACTGGAAAGAACTCCCCCGTTGTTACTAGCTTAATTGACCGCCATCTTCGAATTTTGTTAGAACGCATTTATTGAGTTTGTGAGTGGATTTTGAGATTTTTCGATTCCCTCTATCCCGGTCAAAAAAAAAAAAAATATATATGTTTTCTGTCGTGACTTTGGCTCTGCTCTGAACCTAATATGTAGTCGGAGGGATCATAGTATATAGGTACGCGCTACTCCCAATAAATTGGGGTAAAGCAACCAACTCAGTACTGTCGTATGCGTAGTAACGTTTGTCGGGCGCCTGCAATTCTTTGTATAGGCAATTCCAACTCCCCCGAGTACGAACAGCACGGAATAATGCAATCAGAACTGAAACTCTGTCGTATTTTGAAGCAAATTCATTCCGCGTCCGCCATGTTGGGATAGGATGTTTACATCTGATTCGCGCGCGAAAAAAAAAATACAGGACATGATCCGCGAAATTTTCATTCTAAAATGCCAGTAGAGTAAAAGTGAGGCCGGAAACTATAAGATTTCTTTCCAGAATTTACAGAAATAAACTAGTTTCAACACAAATCAACACCTCAAAAAATCTCCGCCATGTTGGGATATAGGACCACAGCGTTGCCTATTGTTGCCGTTAAATTCCAAACTTGCTTCCATTGGATCTTATGAGAGTTTCCGTCCTGATTGTATTATTCTGTGGTAGTAAACCCAACATTTGAGCAGCCGAACTTGTTTTGGTAGTGACCTAACTTGTTACAGCACTACTCATAAGTTGGCCTGCCACCTTCAACAAATGTTTAGTTTATGATGTTTACGACACTAATAAGTAAAATGCACTGAACCAAAATTTTGTGAAAGTATAGCGACCTTTCACCTAAACACACTTGAAACCATCTTTGCTTAAACGGCTTTATAAACTTCAGGCGTGCTCGTTACTGGAGGTTCTCACGAGCTGAGAATTCAGATTTCCATTCGAAAGCATGCTCGATGTATTGTAAGCTCTGCTTTTAAATTAGGCCACCATTAAATAAATTAAATAAATTAATACATTAAATAATTTATTTGATTTAGTACTTGTGTGTTCTCCTTTTTATTATTTTAAGGCCACCATTAATTGAGATATTTTTTGGCAGCTCAAGAGTTTCCAAGTCAGGGCATAGGCTTAACCGTTTCCATTCTACCAACATAGTTTTAAATGAGAGGTTTCAAGCACTGGCGGATCCAGGAATCTATCCTTCTCTCTCTCTCTCTTCTCCCATTAGAACACGTATGATAGAAAAGGAGAGATTAGGGGCAGTCACGTGATTTTCACCCCCTCTTCTATCCTTTGCTAACACATGCATTCTAATGGGAGAAGAGAGAGAAGGGCGATAATTTGGATCCTGCGCCTTTTTCCGGATCCAGGAATCTATCCTTCTCTCTCTTCTCCCATTAGAACACGTATGATAGAAAAGGACAGATTAGGGGCAGTCACGTGATTTTCGCCCCATCTTTTATCCTTTGCTAACACATGCTTTCTAATGGGAGAAGAGATAGAAGGACAATAACTTGGATCCGCTATAGTGTTTCAAGCACTGGTGAACCCTGGCTCCTGAATGACCTATTCAGTAAGAAATGATACTGAATGGCATGGAACGGGAATGGTGCAATAGATCCATCCCTAGCATCGAAGTTTGACTACTTCAATTTTTTCAATCAAGAGAGTCAATTTCTTTATTTAATGTGTCATCTTCCGGGGCATCCACCTTATATACCTAACATTTTACTCGTATGTAACTTTTGGAAAGCGGCCCAGGAATGGCTTGGAAGTGTAGACTGAGGAAATTCAAAGTTCAGAGGTTTTCGGGACTCTCATTTGAAGTGGTTCTGATTAACCATAGATTTTCAGTGGCGTAGATCGTACTCGTACATATTTGCAAAGTGTCGTCTTTTCTATTTAAATCTCTGCAAATAGCCGGATTCGAGGGTGCAGGGTGCTCATACCGCGAACGCCCATTAGTTGCGACATTTTTCATCGGATGGAATGGACAAAATGCAACGTTGCCGCTTTGCACACTTCGCCACTGGAGATCGTCCAAACTTTTCTCTTTGAAGGTGACAGTGGCGGACCCAGAAAGTTTTTCTTGCGCGGGGAAGGGGGTTTTGAAATTTGAAGCGTCTTAGGAAGCAATTTCAGGCTATTTTCTGTTGAAAAAAGGCAAAAGGGGTTCATTCAAAATCGGCATTTTTCGCCCACCGTTTGTTTTTGACGAAACTTTGGCGATCGATTGGGGTTACTATTAGTAGTGAATCCTGAAATTTTCGCGACCTAAAACCAATTTATAGAGGGGGGAGGGGGGGGGGGGGTCAAAAATGAAACCTTCAAACTCAAATATCTCGCTAACGAATAAAGCTTTTGGAATGTGGTTTACGCGAAAAAACGCGAAATAAAATTTTCTTTCTTTTGACTACCCACATGATCCACAAAATTTTAAACAAACACTTGCAATTTGCAATTTTTTTTATTTTCAGGCTCAAAATTTTTTACAAATTTTGAAATTCTGAAAAAACGCATTCTTCGATTTTGATCTCTATGAGATATATTACTCTCTATAAAATTTGCTACAATTGAGTCCAAACCGCATGTCGGGGAAACTTTTCATTTCTGAGTTATGAATTTTTAAAGTTTCAAAAATCGCAATTTTAGCGTTCTCACTGTCACTGACAGCGACGAAACCTAAAAAAAGAATTTCTCCGCTTCTAATCAACAAAACTTGATGAAAATTGGGATTTGGGGGTTTTGAAGGTCGTAAAATTCAATTCTGCTATCAGATTTGAAGAATTTTGAAATCCAATATGGCTGCAAAGCCATCTGCTTGGTAGCCATCTTTGCAAGTGTTTGTTTAAAATTTTGTGGATCATGTGGGTAGTCAAAAGAAAGGAAATTTTATTTCGCGTTTTTTCGCGCAAACCACATTCCAAAAGCTTTATTCGTTAGCGAGATATTTGAGTTTGAAGGTTTCAACTTTGACCCCCCGCCCCCCTCTATAAATTGGTTTTAGGTCGCGAAAATTTCAGGATTCACTACTAATTGTAACCCCCAATCGATCCCCAAAGTTTCGTCAAAAACAAGCAGTGGGCGAAAAATGCCGATTTTGAAAGAACCCCTTTGTGGCTTTGAGTCAACAGTCAACTTCGCATGGTGTCGAATGGTGAGCACCCTCCTCTTCACTCCCCCCCCCTCCGTTTTTTCCGATTGTCACCATTCAACACCATGCGACATCTAAAGGTGTTGACTGTTGTTTTACATGTTATTTTGTTGAATTCAGTGTGCCTAAAATCTTCCCTGTGTCTTTTAGCGTAGTGCTCCGTCTCTATTTGTTCTGGTAAAAAAAAAAAAAAAACTTGCGTATATTTTAATAATTCAACGGCGATTGAACCGATTGAGAAAATATTATACTGATCAGAGTATTTTCGTGCAGTATACAGTCATACATTGAACTGAACTGTGTAATCTTTTCTCAACCGACGGAATCATCGGTGAATTGAAAAATGCCATTAATTATCCGCAAAACGGTAGCTCTGGTACCATTTCGATTTTTCGTTTCGTCCTCATCTCGAGCAGGGGCCAAATAATGTTTGGTCATCACGGTTCTCTTCATAGATGTATGGTGCGTACTCATACGAGAGGTTATTACCAGTGGCGGCTCGTGCTATTTGGCAACAATGGCTTCGCTCCATTTGAAACCATGTTCAATAATCGAATTCTGGTGAAGCGCTGCTTCACTTTCAAATCGATTGTATTACATACAATCAAACGGAGGGATAACATTGTTGCCAAATAGCACTATGGCCGCCACTGGTTATTACTAGTTCAAACCCCTCATAAGCGAACACCAGTCATCTATAACGATGATCGCCGATGACCGCTCGTAAGTAAGTGTCGAAAAGTCCAAACATCATTTGACCCCTGATCTCGAGCAGCGTTGGGTAAATATGAAAGTAATCGATTACAAGATTACTAGATAATCGGTAATCGTCAAACCTTTGGATGGTAATTAAATGTAGTTTCACTGATAAATAGTAAACTTAAGGGTCTTTTCAATTAGATTTGATTCTTCTGCAACTAATAATTTTGATAGTTGAATTTAAAAAATCACCGTTGATTACCATAAAATCATCCGAAAAAACGACGATTACGATTACTCGGTAATCGTGTAATCGTTTACCACCCGTTTGCCCAACTCTGATCTCGAGCCTCCGACCCTCTTTTAAAGGAGACTTTCGTCACAGATTAAAATGGAACAAATAAAAGGAGATTTTTCGTGGTACACGACTCGGAATGTATTCGATGTTATTTTACAAATATTTTCGGGTTTATTCTAGAATCATATAGCTCCAAATTGCTGCAGCAAAAGTTCGCAGCGGACCAATTATAAACACACCTGACTATTTTTTGTTTGTTTTTTTCTTTTCTTTTCTTTCATTAATGGCTTCTATTGAAGAAATCACGCGATAAGCGTATGCTCGAAGCATGATGCTTGTTTTGATGTCAGTCGAGTCCATCGCCTCATATACTCACGCATTTTTAGCGGCCCCCTCTTATTGACACACAGCTCACCGTAGAGCAGGGCTGCCGTTTTGCGTATATTTAATGCTATCTTTTAATTCACCGATGATTTCACCGGTTGAGAAAAGATTACACAGTTAAGTTCAGTGCATGACTGTAATAAACTAAAATACTCGCAACTGTAATCTTTTCTCAACCGGTGGAGTCGTCGATGACTTTAAAAAAACTTGCGGATATTTTAATTAATTAACGGAGTTTCCAGCGAGTAAGGAAAGATTACAGATCAGAGTATTTCCGTGCATTACAGTCATACACTGAACTGAACTGTGTAATCTTTTCTCAACCGGTGGAATCATCGGTGAATAGAAAAATAGCATTGATTACACGCAAATCGGCAACTCTGCCGTAGAGCAGCAACATAACATAGCATAACACGAAGCAGCCGATAGAATATGATTTATAGGGAAGCTCGCCAAGACAGTGGCGATTGGTGTGCCATCTACTCTACTTGATGGTTGTTTTTGTTTCGTGATTTCCAAAGAGTAAACAAGAGTCCTAACGAAAACGCGGTAGGAGAGCGTGGCGGGTTAGGTTAGGTTAGGTTGGCGATATCGAAAAGTTAGCCTCTGATTGGCTGGCGAAAACCTGGGGGACCCCATGTCGCTCTTATGGACATTCAACATTTGGGGTTTTCGACTTTGCCTGATTTAAAGTCAAACTCCAAGAAAACTATTGCTCTTTACCTCACGGAAATTCGAATTATATTTTTTTGAGGGTATAACAAAGATATTGATGGGTCACACACATAACTTCATCAAAAACTTAACAGAAAAATATGAAATTGAAAATTAAATTATGAGGATATTTTTCCGCCGTAACGTCTGATCGTGAGCTGCTTAAACTTCGTATTACTTTGAGTTTTTGCATCTAAATCTTCGGGTTTCTTCATGAAATCGGCGTTTTTCCTTTCAAGAATTAATTTAAGATGCAGCGCAAACCATCTGCATTGCACTAAAACAAGAAAACTGGAAAAAAACAACTGCTACACCACACACTCGGCCCGACCCTTGCGAAGAGTGGGAAACACGGCAAAAAACTACCCGTAATTTTACTTTCGAATTCATATTATTCTATTATTTTTTTCAATGAAGTAATATGAATGACCCGTCAATCTCTTCGTAATAGTCTCAAAAAAATATAATTTGAATTTCCCGAGGTTAAGGAATAATAATTTTCTTGAAATGTAACTTTAAATGAAGCAAAGTTGAAAATCCCGTGTCAAATTTCCATAAGAGCGATTTTCACAGGGCCTAGGCTTTCGCCAGCCAATCAGAGGCCGTACAATCAATAGTGACATTCGATAGTAATTCGACTATGCCACGCTCTCCTACCGTTTTGTTGGGAGTCTTGTTTACTCTTTGGTAATTTCTTGCGGTCGTTTTTTTTTTTTTTTTTTTTTTTTTTTTTTTTTTTTTTCAATTCAATTTTATTTTTCTTATGTTCCTCTAGCTTTTACTACGCGACCTTATCACTCTTATCAGCTTATCAGTTTGTTTATCTTTTTGACTTTTGTCGAGCCTAGATGGAACTTTTTTTTTTTTTTTCCAGTTCCTACATTATGAATCATCGACTAAACGGCCCCTCTTCTTCTCAGCTTCCCCTCCCACGGTCTGACTTCCTGTCCAGAACGATTAAGTTTTACGATTTTGGATCACGTTAAATATAATTTTTTTTCTTCTCTCCCTCACCACTTCTTGAGCCCCTCTTCCTCTCCCCCCTCCCTCCCCCTCACACCCCCTCCCTTCCCCCTCTCTCTCCTCCTCCTTCACCCCTCTCTCGCGTACCCCCCATCGCCTGCTCTCATTCATGTTTTTCTTGTCATTGGATGAGCTCTCGAACATATCACGTAAGGACGGTGCGGTGCGGCGCTTGACTTGACTCCGGCTTCAGCTCGTAAACGCCGTCAAACGACGTGGCTTGAAAACGAATTTCGAACGCGGTCTGGGAGTCGACACTGCTATCTAAATCTGACCCAGTTCTAAACCGCGTATCTTTAGCTTTATTAGACCAAGTTCTTTTGGGTTTTAGGTAAGTAAAAGGTGAAAATACCCTCCCCTCAAATCCTCCTTCCAAGTTTGCGAACAGCTTCGCCAATAGCTATTTGGTCGGGGTTTTTTGTTTTTTTTTTTTGTTCATAGACGGTTTTAGTGCGAAGTCAACGGTCAGCCAACAACCACAACAATGAGTAGGCCTCTTTAACGACATAACTGTCCGCGAACAGCACCAAACATGAAACATCAGTGTTAGTTTTAACTAAATTTTAATGTATTTCAATGAATTATTTTGTTAATTATACATTAAAATTGTGCTCATCCATAGTAATTGGGACGCTGATGTCGAAAATGATATTAGTTTCTACTTAACTAACTTGTTGTACGACATATTATCATCGAAAACGCGTTTAAATGCCTTGAGGGTTTCATTTCAGCCAAAAAATTTCCCGATAGATGTCTCTATTTACGATTTTTTGAATTTGAGTGAGATGGCAGTACATGGGGGTTACGTGAGAGCGAGAGAGCTATTTTTATTCTACTTTTAAACATTTTTCACGATAAAGTTTAAATTGTGGGAAATCTAGAATATTTCGATCAAAACTAAGGTCTGATTCGAACTCAGCAGGTCAATGTCGGTTAATTAGCTTGTTATTCACGTGATTACAGGTCCAATTATAAGAAATAAATCCATGATTGTGTCCAGGGACCCTTGTTTTGTATTCATCGGGGGCGGACATCTATGTCGTTAAAGCGTTTTAAAATCCACAACAATGCACTCATCGGTCGCAATCGGTTGTGATAAAACTCGCGTAGCGTTCCAAACTATCTCACTCACTCTCCCGTGACCCCCATGTATACCCATCTCTTTCTAGTTTCGAAATTCGTTTACAGGGCCTTGTTTTACGACATATTATTATCTAAATCGCGTTAAAATGCCTCCAGGATTTCATTTTAGCCAAAAAATTTCCGATACATGTCTCTATTTACGATTAATGATAAATTGTCAAGAAGTTTTAAGAGATTAAACTGCAAACCCCGTTTCGGATGATACAAATACAATCAGTGGCGGCTCGTGCATTGTGGCAACAATGTATTCTCTCCCTTTAAACCTATGTAAAACAATCGATCCTCAGGAGGTGCAATTGCACCCTCAAGAAATCGATACTTTTCCACAGGTTTAAATGGCAAATAAGCACGGCTGCCAAATTACTCGAGCCGCCACTGATTGTATTTGTATCATCCGAAACGGGGTTTGCAGTTTAATCTCCTAAAACTTCTTGACAATTATCATTAATTGTTTTGTAAATGAGCATTTGAGTAGCTGTTGAGTTATTTTTGAGCTGCCGTAAATTATCCCTTTTAATCTGTACAACATTCGGTGATAATCTACTGTTTACGTTTGTACTTCAAATAGGTGCCATGAGAGGCGCCTCGCAGTAGTTGCTCGTATTGTCGTGACGTCACGATGCTCCCCGGCCTTGGTGCACTCATGCGCTGGTGGCATGGCACGGACGATCAGAGCTGCCGTTTTGCGTGTAATTAATCGCATTTTTCAATTCATCGATTATTCCTCCGGTTGAGAAGAGATTACACAGTTCAGTTCATTGTATATGACTGAAATGTACGAAAATACTCTGATCTATATTATGATATTTTTTCAAACGGTGGAAACTCCGTTAATTAATGAAAATATCAGCAAGTTTGTTAAAGTCATCGACGACTCCACCGGTTGAGAAAAGATTACAAATCAGAGTATTTTCGTGCTTTACAGTTTTACACTGAACTCGACTGTGTAATCTTTTCTTAGCCGGTGGAATCATTGATGAATTGAAAAATATAATCATAAGCGTCGGTAGACGCAGACGGCAAGTCAGGTAACCCCACCCTACTACCACCCTCTCTACGACCTGACAAGTCTGCGGCGCGTCACGCTTATAATTACAGAAATTATTTCATTCCCAAAAACCGTGCCTTGATATGATCCTGTAGCGAAAAAACTACGCAACCAAACTCATCAAACTTGGTCTTATTTTAACCGGCGTGTTCTGTGCTCGTGCCTTTTTTTTGTTTGAACGCAATCCGTCTAATATTTATTGAGAAATGAGAAAAAAACTAAATTTCTCATTATAACGGCTATTTCAAACTACGCGCCAACTCTGCCCTCATTGGCTACTGCCTTTTAGTATTTGAGATCGCCGCGAGAATCGACGCTTCATCGTCAGTCAACAACAACTGCACATCATTTCAAAACAAAAACATTTCTACCTGCTTTGACACTTTTGAAATAAACTCGTTACAAATACATGAGTGATACAAGTGATTATTGTTTCAATTACAACGGAGGCCGTGAATTACGAAATTTGTCCTCCTCAGTTCTTCTTTTTAAATAAATATACCATACATCTTTTCAAGTTATTTCTTTTGTGTGCTTCTAATTTGTTGTATGCACGCGTATAGTGAAGGTTGATTTGCTCTCACAGTTAGGTACTTTTGCTTATTCATTTATTTAATAACTATTCTTGCTCTGAAGCTGATAGTATTCGAATTTGGGCATAACCGCGGAGCTTCATTTTCCACCTCATTGCTTGCAAATGCAACAGCTGAGTACCGTAATACTGTTGATCACTGGAGGGAGAGTAGTTTCTGATGTGTTTACAGCACCTTTGTGATTTTAGCACAGAATGATTTAATGTATTATTCTGTGATTTTAGTATAATTATTCATAAGCAAGTAGTTACAAAAGTTCTTTGCTGTGTACTTGTAGAGTTTACAACTGATCTGTTTAGTTGATGAGAACTGGTAGTGACAGTAACATTATTTTCCTGAAGTTACAGAATTAAGCTATGGCGGATCTGCCAGCGACAGAGTAGCCAGTGGCGGATCGGCCAGCGGCGGACCGGCCACCGGCGGACTAGCCAGTGGCGGATCGGCCACCGGCTGACTAGCCAGTGGCGGATCAGCCAGCGGCGGACTAGCCAATGGCGGATCGGCCAGCGGTGGACTAGCCAGTGGCGGATCGGCCACCGGCGGACTAGCCAGTGGCGGATCGGCCAGCGGCGGACTAGCCAGTGGCGGATCGGCCAGCAGCGGAATAGCCAATGACGGATCGGCCAGCGGCGGACTAGCCAGTGGCAGATCGGCCAGTGGCGGATCGGCCAGTGGCGGACTAGCCAATGGCGGATCGGTCAGCGGCGGACTAGCCAGTGGCGGACTGGCCAGTGGCGGATCGGCCAGCGGCGGACTAGCCAATGGCGGATCGGCCAGAGGCGGACTGGCCAGTGGCGGATCGGCCAGCGTCGGACTAGCCAGTGGCGGATCAGCCAGCGGCGGACTAGCCAATGGCGGATCGGCCACCGGCGGACTAGCCAGTGGCGGATCGGCCAGCGGCGGACTAGCCAATGGCGGATCGGTCAGCGGTGGACCGGCCAGCGGCGGACTAGCCAGTGGCAGATCGGCCAGTGGCGGATCGGCCGGTGGCGGACTAGCCAATGGCGGATCGGTCAGCGGTGGACCGGCCAGCGGCGGACTAGCCAGCGGCGGACTAGCCAGTGGCGGATCGGCCAGCCAGTGGCGGATCGGCCAGTGGCGGACTAGCCAATGGCGGATCGGCCAGAGGCGGACTGGCCAGTGGCGGATCGGCCAGCGGCGGACTAGCCAATGGCGGATCGGCCAGAGGCGGACTGGCCAGTGGCGGATCGGCCAGCGTCGGACTAGCCAGTGGCGGATCAGCCAGCGGCGGACTAGCCAATGGCGGATCGGCCACCGGCGGACTAGCCAGTGGCGGATCGGCCAGCGGCGGACTAGCCAATGGCGGATCGGTCAGCGGTGGACCGGCCAGCGGCGGACTAGCCAGTGGCGGATCGGCCGGTGGCGGACTAGCCAATGGCGGATCGGTCAGCGGTGGACCGGCCAGCGGCGGACTAGCCAGCGGCGGACTAGCCAGTGGCGGATCGGCCAGCCAGTGGCGGATCGGCCGGTGGCGGACTAGCCAATGGCGGATCGGTCAGCGGCGGACCGGCCAGTGGCGGACCGGCCAGCGGCGGACTAGCCAGTGGCGGATCGGCCAGCGGCGGACTAGCCAATGGCGGATCGGCCAGAGGCGGACTGGCCAGTGGCGGATCGGCCAGCGGCGGACCGGCCGATGGCGGATCGGCCAGCGGTGGACGAGCCAGTGGCGGATCTGCCAGCGACGGACTAGCCAGTGGCGGATCGGCCAGCGGCGGACTAGCCAATGGCGGATCGGCCAGAGGCGGACTGGCCAGTGGCGGATCGGCCAGCGGCGGACCGGCCGATGGCGGATCGGCCAGCGGCGGACGAGCCAGTGGCGGATCTGCCAGCGACGGACTAGCCAGTGGCGGATCGGTCAGCGGTGGACCGGCCAGCGGCGGACTAGCCAGTGGCGGATCGGCCAGTGGCGGACCGGCCAGTGGCGGATCGGCCAGCGGCGGACTAGCCAATGGCGGATCGGCCAGAGGCGGACTAGCCAATGGCGGATCGGTCAGCGGTGGACCGGCCAGCGGCGGACTAGCCAGTGGCAGATCGGCCAGTGGCGGATCGGCCGGTGGCGGACTAGCCAATGGCGGATTAGCCAATGGCGGATCGGTCAGCGGTGGACCGGCCAGCGGCGGACTAGCCAGTGGCGGATCGGCCAGCCAGTGGCGGATCGGCCAGTGGCGGACTAGCCAATGGCGGATCGGTCAGCGGCGGACCGGCCAGTGGCGGATCGGCCAGCGGCGGACTAGCCAGTGGCGGATCGGCCAGCGGCGGACTAGCCAATGGCGGATCGGCCAGAGGCGGACTGGCCAGTGGCGGATCGGCCAGCGGCGGACTAGCCAATGGCGGATCGGCCAGAGGCGGACTGGCCAGTGGCGGATCGGCCAGCGTCGGACCGGCCGATGGCGGATCGGCCAGCGGCGGACGAGCCAGTGGCGGATCTGCCAGCGACGGACTAGCCAGTGGCGGATCGGCCAGCAGCGGAATAGCCAATGGCGGATCGGCCAGTGGCGGACTAGCCAATGGCGGATCGGCCAGCGGCGGATCGGCTAGCGGCGGATCGGCCAGCGGCGGACTAGCCAGTGGCGGATCGGCCAGCGGCGGACTAGCCAGTGGCGGATCGGCCAGCGGCGGACTAGCCAGTGGCGGATCGGCCAGCAACGGACTAGCCAGTGGCGGATCGGCCAGCAACGGACTAGCCAGTGGCGGACTAGCTAGTGGCGGAGCGGCCAGCGGCGGACTAGCCAGTGGCGGGTCGGCCAGCGGCGGACCAGCCAGAGGCGCATCGGCCAGCGGCGGACCAGCCAGAGGCGCATCGGCCAGCGGCGGACTAGCCAGTGGAAACGGAACGGTAGGTTAACATATGGATCATGCAGGGAAAAGAAAGGGAAATGAGACTGTGGTCCCTATCGTAAAATAAGCACTCGGGAGTCTATGTGAAAGTTGTCCGGAAACTATTCATAACTGCTGACTAGTCAGCTGATGGATAACAACTGTTGCTTTTATTTGTGGAATGAGAAACTGGAATTTTACAAGCTAAAACCAGAGTATATCCCATCAAAAACCTTTCCAGGTGCAAGCAGACGGCATCAGGTAATTATGTCTGTCACAAAAAGCCGTTCCAATGCATCCACTCAAAGATATGATATGATGGGAACGGCAAGTCTCCTCCAAGTGGGCATCCAGCAGGGCAAATGTTAATCATTTTTCAAAATCAACACTATCCATCTGCGGCGAATTTAGTGAAGGAAAAACTTTGAGGGATGTATTTCTTTATTTTTTATTTTCAAACGCAAAAACTTGCCGCCGTTCATCGCCTTAAAAAAGAAAAAGTCAATTATTATTATTAAAAAAAAAAATAATAATTGATATTTTTCTTTTTTAAGGCGATGAACGGCGGCAAGTTTTTGCGTTTGAAAATAAAAAATAAAGAAATACATCCCTCAAAGTTTTTCCTTCACTAAATTCGCCGCAGATGGATAGTGTTGATTTTGAAAAATGATTAACATTTGCCCTGCTGGATGCCCACTTGGAGGAGACTTGCCGTTCCCATCATATCATATCTTTGAGTGGATGCATTGGAACGGCTTTTTGTGACAGACATAATTACCTGATGCCGTCTGCTTGCACCTGGAAAGGTTTTTGATGGGATTAATTATACGCAAGAGGGCAGCTCTATTTTATGTCCCTCGTTAGGGAGCTACTTTTTATGTGTTTCAGCGCGCCAATCGTCTTATACGGGAACTATGTGACTTGTACGGAATTACATCTAAGCCATTTCTACGGCTGCTGTAATATTTTAAACAAAGGAACTTTAATTAACCCTTTGTGGGGGGGGGGGGTTCAAAACAATTAAACAACTCAGTCTGTTTTTTGTGTAGGTAAGACTCATTTCTTGATTAATTTTTGGGGCTTCATGGCTTTAAAGACTTTAAATAATGATACTGATATGGCTAATGTCCGTGCCAATTGTCATGTTTGATTTTTGACTACCATATGTGTAGATGTTATTATAGGATTCTGGGTCATAGATAAAAAAAAAAAAAAAAAAAAAAAAAAAAAAAAAAAAAAAAACCCGGTTCCATTGTTTTTTTTTTTTTTTTTTTTTTGGAAATTTTATATTCATCGAACGGACTATAGTTTGTTCTATATTTTTATGGCAAACAACGGAAACATCGAGAATTGAAGTAGTATTTTTTTGAATTGGTTGCATTATCTCGAAAAATATCCGTAATTCAAAAATAGGTAATTAACTTAAGTTATTATTTTGAAAGATGGTCTTAAAGCATTCAGTAGGATGTACTAATCACTTGAAATACCTAAAGTTCAATTATAAATAATCATAATAAAATAAAGCTCTTTAGTGAAAAGTCTTTAAAGGTTAGGTTAGGTTAACTATTCATGCGTACCTGCATCGTTTTAGTGTATCCTTAAAAGTGAAGGCGCATCCATAAAAGAAAGACACGGTGTCCATCGGTCGAACCGCGGTGGTTTTGGGTAGGAGTAGGAATTTGAATCACATAGCGTCGCGGGTTGGAGAGTAGTTAACTATTCGTACGCGCTTGCACCGTTTTAGTCTACCTGTAAAAAAGAAGGCGCATCCGTAAGACTAATCGGTTATAGCGTCGCGCGGGTTGGAAAGTAGTTAACTATTCGTACGCGCTTGTACCGTTTTAGTCTACCTTTAAAAATGAAGGCGCATCCAAACAAGTAAGACCAATCGGTTGAATTGCGGAATGTTTCGATGGAGTATGCAAATAAAGGGTTCGCGAGGACGCAGCATTATTTTGGTCTCGGGTCTTATTGTTAGGTGGGTTGTATCTTGATGGGCGCGGGCGTGCGGCCCTTAAACGTTCATAAATGGCTAAACTTTTCCTAAAAATGCACCATTCACTCATAAATAGGGATGTTACTAAATATTTACGACAACCACATTATTAATTAAAATTACATTATATTTTCCGATTGCGTGACAACACTGCGCAATCCTATGGCGACTGTAATGTGTAATGTGGCATATATAGGTCGCCAAATTTTGCCGATTGTGCGTAACGAGAACAATCAGATTACGCTGGATCACTTCTACCAATGCCACCACCATCCATTGAGTAATGATAATGTACGAACCGGCCGTGAAAGCGAATTTAAACCTGAGGCTCGGCCCGCGCGTTTCCTAATTACGACGCAAGCACTCGTAGGAGCGCATACAGGTTCAATCCCCCCTCTCTCTCTCTCTCACTCTCTCTCTCTCACTCTCCCTTTCTCTCTCTCTCTCTCTCTCTCTCTCTCTCTCTCTCTCTCTCTCTCTCTCTCTCTCTCTCCATCCAACCCTCCCATGTATCCATGTATCCATGCGTCAGAAGAGGAAGGAGGATGATGATACATGGCACCACGGGACAGCTTGTTCTCCTATCTTTTTCTAACACTTGCATGCTTACAGAAAAAGGGATGGAGAGAGGGAGAGAGAGATAGAGAGGTCTCTCTCTCTCTCTCTCTCTCCATCCAACCCTCCCATGTATCCATGTATCCATGCGTCAGAAGAGGAAGGAGGATGATGATACATGGCACCACGGGACAGCTTGTTCTCCTATCTTTTTCTAACACTTGCATGCTTACAGAAAAAGGGATGGAGAGAGGGAGAGAGAGATAGAGAGGACGTAACGTAGGTACGTGCTACAAGACGAGATCAAGAAGCACTTGTTCCCACTACCAAATTGAGGTAGCTGCACTTGAGGACATAGCCGTAGTCAGGATATTGTCTATCTCTCTCTTAGCCCATTTAAACGCATGTGTTAGAAAAGGACAGAAGGAGGGGCTGAAGTCACGTGACAGCCCCTACATCCATCCTTTTCTAACACATGCGTTTAAATGGGATAAGAGAGAGACAGACAATATCCTGGCTACGGCTATGCTTGAGGACGTCGCGCGTCGCGTCATAGACGCGGGAACATTTGGGAGTATTTCAGTGCCAGCTGGTGAAGTGCGATGTATTGATGCCTCCTCAACGTAAACTTATTGAAATGAATCGATTCTCTGAATTAATCGAACCCCCAAGGTTTTAACCTGTACGTGCGTAGATTCAAATGGGAGAGATAGTAACCTATTCCAGGGTTTCAGGAAATTTAGAAGTAAGACCATGTTGTGGAATCAATATTGCCTCAATGCTATCACAAAATCATTCACAGATCATGGATTTTTACGAACTGCAGACATTTTCCAACGAACTGTCCTTATGGACAAGACATATGCTAACTTATTCTCCTTATGGATAATTAAGAAAAAGCTTGACAAATTATCCTGAAACCTTTAGGAACTAAATCTTTGGGTCAGATAAGTAGGCATTTCAGTCGAAGAATCCAAATTTTTAATCAGTTTTGCTCCAGCTTTTACGGTTCTTCCTCAACTTTCCTAGTTTTCACTTGGTGTCCGTTGGATCGTAAATTTGAGGTTAGGTGCAGATAATTTCAGTTTTTCGAAGGAAAATTGAGTCCAGAAGGAAAGTAGAGACAAAATTTGAAGTTAGCGTGCTATATTTCACGCTAATCTGCAAAATTTCAGTTTACTTAGCAAAAAAATTAAAATTTATCGAGAGTTATGCGTGTAGTTTATGGTGGAATTTCGTTAGGAAATGTCTGCAGAACCGTTCGCTTTCAGATCATGTATCATGTATAGAGAAGCATTAATGTCAAATCCTAAAGTCAACAGTCGATCCATTGGAGATGTCATAGCACCACCATCCAATTATTTACTTATCTGTTTATCTATTTTTTTATTTTTTTTTTTAATTTTTTTTTTAATTTTTTTTTTTTTAATATTTTTCTTATTTTTTAAACATATAATTGAGCGAGGGGCGGAGACGAACCCCGAGTTTCAAGGAATCCACGATTCGGTTAATTCGGAGCACTGTGCGCAACGATTAGAAAACTCGCGTATCGCGCATATCGACACCGCAGCCGCCAACGTAGCGCTAATATCACTCGGTGTATACAGTCCACCCCCCACCCCCGACCATGCCTATTCAAGCCACGCCACGCCAACCCTCCACCCCCTCCCAACATCGACCACCGGCCACCCTCCCACAACCCCGCCCTGACCCATCACACTCTCTCTCTTTACTACGCGACTGCGGATCTACGCTCGCCATTGACGCGAACGGAGACGTCGGTCGTCGGCGGGAGGGCGTCGGCGGGCGTCCGTTGGCGCTGAAGTGCGCACTTGTCCGCTACCAGCACCAGAGCGCCACCCGCGAAAGAAAATTCAAAGCCGCAGCGTAGCGCTAGTGAGTAGTGGTGGCAGAGGAGTGCGCAAAGAAAGGCGTGAAAAGCACAGCCCGCTAATAATATACAATTTATTTTTTTTATTAATTTTTTATTTTTTTTTAAAAAAAAGGTAGCAATAAAATTAGGGAGGCAGAAGCGATCGTATGTGAACAATCGTTTTTGTACTTTCTTACTAATATTAAAACAATTACAAACTAAATGACCAAAAACACCTCACAGACAAACTAAGGATAAAAATGGTAACTAGACCAACAATAAACAGAAACTGCTGAGACTTTTCGGTGCACTCACAGCACCATTATCAATCGGAAAAATCCTGTTTTTCCAAACGTTAACTACTGATTGAGGCTCTCTGTCTGCGTTTTGTTGGTCTGTTTCGTTTATGTAACCGATCAGTCCCTCTTCCATCTTTGTGGAGTGTGCTCCTCGTTCTGAGTATTTTGTTTTTATTTTATTCTTATAATTTTTCCGATTGATAATGGTGCTGGGAGTGCACCGAAACGTCTCGGAAGTTTTTGTTTATTGTTGGTCTAGTTCCCATTTTAATCCTTAGTTTGTCAGTTTCTTACTAATAACAAAGTTAGAAATAGAGAAAGTATTGCAATGGCGCAGAGATTTTCAATGTATTTTGTTTCGATACTTGGTCCTCTATATACGACTAAGTAAATCATGATGATTACAAAATAATTGGATCTCATCATGCCTATTATACTATCCTGAAGAATATTCATCCATGAAGTGTCAATTTGATTAAACCATATGTAGCTTGGAGGTGTAAATGCACAACTTTTCTGTGGCGTCTGTTTGTCCGTCTGTCTGATGCCTGTCTATGTAGCCATAAAACGTGAAACCCAGCATAACTTTCTAACTATTGATCCATATGCATCCAAACTTTGCCGATATGTTGCTTTTCACATTCGCCAGAGGAACTTTTTTTTGTTTGTTTTTTTTTTGTTTTTTTTTGTTTTTTGTTTTTTTTTTTTTTTTTTTTTTTTAGATTTTAATTTTTAAGTTAGTTAGGGATTGCAAAATGGTTTCCATTAAAATCAATTGGAAAATGGGTCAAAGGAAGAAGAAATTTAATTATTTCAAAAATGGATCTTTGGATTTGGATAAAAATAACAAAGGGGGGTCTGGGGGTCTCCCTCAGGATATAAAGGGGGGGGGTATGCGTATGGGGGTCTCCCTCAGAATAAATTTGATGTGCGAAAGTGTTCGTAGGGTATTCCCTACGGTTTATTTCTATTTGAACCCACGCATTAGTATCGACCATTCGGTGGTTCGATGGAAAATTATTTATGCGCTTTTGTTCCTTGCACTAAAAAGAAGTTCCGGAGATGCAATTTTGGCCCAAATTACTTCTTTTTTTTAACCCATATATGCCCAGTGGATCGTCAACGACCCACTCACTGTGTTATTTTTGAACCAAATTTCAGTCAATTTGGACCAATATTACTCAAAAACTATTTTGGGAGTTTTTAGCTCGTTAAATTTAGCAGCACCGAAAAATTTCTGCTTTTGTCTTTTTTCGTGTTTTAGTTCTCACATTTTGTGTTTTTTTTTTAGAAAAGCACCAAACAATTTCAAAAAATTCTAGACATATATGGGTTAAAAAAAAATGGGAATTCTACGTACGTTGTGGCATCACAACGCACACGAGTTTTGCAACTTCTCTCGAGCGTGTCTCCAAATCCGGTACACTTAAGAAAAAACCAAACCATCTTCGCGGCTCTTTGGTCATCAAGTAATGTCATTTTTTTTTTTTTTAAAAAAAAAAAAAAAAAAAAATTTACAACATTTCAGACCCTTGCATCAACTGCAGCCTCAATATATATTCAAGTTGCTGTCTGCAGTGCATCTCCGAAGCAGGGCTGCCGTTTTGCGTATAATCAATGCTATTTTTCTATTCACCGATGATTCCACCGGTTGAGAAAAGATTACACAGTTCAGTTCAGTGTATGACAGTAATGCACGGAAATACTCTGATCTGTAATCTTTCCTTAATCGGTGGAAACTCCGTTGATTAATTAAAATATCCGCAAGTTTTTTAAAGTCATCGACGACTCCACCGGTTGAGAAATGATTACAGATGCGAGTATTTTAGTTCATTACAGTCATGCACTGAACTGGACTGTGTAATCTTTTCTCAACCGGTGGAATCATCGGTGAATTGAAAAATAGCATTGATTATACGCGAAACGGCAGCCCTGCTCCGAAGTTACTAGTGAAAGAGAATCGCTCTATAATTACAAATGATGCGAAAAACGTAGTGCCTGCACGGGCGGAGCAAGCAATTTGGCAACTGTGGAGTCTTCCCATTTGAATAAATGAGAAACAATCGATTCTTGAGGGGGCCATGGTCCAATTTCTAATCGATTGTTTCTCATACATTCAAATGGGAAGAATCCACAGTTGCCAAATTGCTAGCTCCGCCCATGAATGCCTGCTTGTTGCAGCTTGAGAAATTGAAGGCGAATTAATGGGGCAGTTGCAAGGGTCTGAAACGTTGTCTTTTTTTACGAAGAAAATGATAGTACTTGATGAGCTGAGAACCATTGTGCCTTTGGTTTTTTCTTAAGAATCCCGGTTTTGGAGATACACGCGTTGAAAGTTGTAAAAAAATCGTGTGCGTAGTGAGATCAGTATGTGGAATTTCCGTTTAAAAAAATGTATTTTTGGTCCGAAATCTCATCTCCGGAACAATGCGACTTAATTAAACCAAAAGCATCTTCGTTCTCAGCTTATATAGTACTTTTATTTTCTGTATAAGGAATACAACATGTCAGACCCTTGCAACTGTCCCATTTCGGTTGACTACAGTGATGCCATATTTGGAGGTGCTAGTATGGTAGGAACTTTTTCAACTCTGAGTTGAAATGAAAAATGCGGACGTGTATTGTATTTGTCTCCGGTGTAGTGGTGCGAAAGCCTTTTATTTTCAATATTTTGACCAGTGGCCTAGCGTGCAATTTGGCAACGTTACAACTCGTCCATTCGAACCCACGAATAATATCGAACTATTGGGTGTTCGGTGAACAATTTGGCATTCGACCTTTTACATGGGTTTAAATGGACACAGTGCAACATTGCCAAATTGCACGCTACGCCACTGATTTTGACCATCCACTCCTTCCGCGGTCTGAATAATAGCTCTATGGAGCTCTTGGAAGGTTTTTATGCGGGTATATGTTTGTATCGAAGTACCCGAAATAGAAACTAAGAAGTCGAGTGACATTATTTAATTCGTCAACTATACCTGAACCGCCAATTCTCAAAACTGACATTCACGCGCCGGGGAGGAACAAAAAAATTGATTTAAAGCCAAATCGGTTGTCCGGAAAGTTTCAAAATGTCACCAATATTTCTGCGACGGTCGGACAAACTAGAAAAAATGTTTTTTTAGAATTTTTAGAACAACTTGAATTGGCTCGAGTTTTTATCTTTTTCTTTTTTGTTCCTTCTGTGAAATTCATTTTTGTGGACTACTTGGCGGTTTCTGTATTTAACGGTACAACTTAAATGAACTGGACAACGGTAGAGTTCTAGAATTTACCGGAGGAATTCATCTGTGGAGTAGAAATTACATAGATGTGTTCTGTAGCATATCTATTTATGTGCAATTAAGTATACGCTAAAAACATTTTAATCCATGATCTATTTTTCCCTGATAACTTCCCTCGCTGTCATGCTACTGGCGTTACGTGCAATCTGGCAACGTTGCAATTGATCCATCTGAAGTCACGAAAAAAGTCGAAATATTGTGGGTGCAACACTGCACAGTGCACTTCCTCGAATCGATATTTTACATGGGTTAAATGGGCGAAATGCAACGTTGTTAGATGGCACGCGCCGCCTCTGCCGTTGCATTCTAGAACAGTTTCAGAAGTGAAGACGCACTTAAGCCGATAGTCTTTGGAATTTGTCAACATTATTTATGATATTACTCAATGAAAATGAAAGAAAATGATTTCGGGTGTTCACTTTTCAATAAGTAACACTTTAAAAGCAAAATATTTGAGTCGTGAGCAAGTTTTGTTTTCATTTAAACGAACGAAAGTTGACAATTCGCCAAAGACTATTGTTTAGGTGCGCCTACACTTCTGATTCGAGCTCTTCCAACGCTTGAAAAATTGGCGTGACGTCATTAATACACCCCTGAACGATCAAAGGATGATTTTATAAGCCCTTTTTGGTTTGAACTTTTGAAGCTGCTTCAACTGTCGCGACTATTCATAGCGCTGTGTGCAGCGTGTGTCGGAATTGCGGGGCGACTGGTGCTGCTTTCCTCGCTGCTGCGGCAGATATTCAAGGCTCGGAGTGTGAATGAACCAGCCTCGACAGTCGACTGGTCTCAGGTTCCTGCGCACACCGACCGATCCGAGCGCCGCGCGCCACCACCGCACCGTCACAGCCGCACTCGCGCTTTTATCCGAGGGGGGGGGGGAGACGCTCGCGCACTCAACGTTTAGGCTGCTTTTCCTCCCCTCGCCTCCGCCCCATCGAACCCCTCCATACCCCGCCCCCTCAGCCAGGATACTTTTTTTGTTTTCTTTTTCCCCCCCTCCCCTCCGCTAGTCTACCGTAGTTCGGTTCACTGCCGCGAGAGTCACCTCAGCGCCACCAGCTTTGTTTACGGATGTGCGGCTTAACAGATTACGTTGCGACGCACCAAACATCCTCTCCTCGCCTATTTTATTTTATTTTTTCTCTCTCTCTGTCTTTTTTTTCTCTTTTCTTTTCTGTCTGGTCTGACTATTTTTTTTCAACTCCCGCTTTTCTTTCGTCTCTTCCCTTTTTTTCTTCTTCTTTTCTGTTTCGTCTCCCTCCTCTGTTTTCTATCTTTGTTTTAATTTTCCCATTTTTTCCCGATTCTGATGGTGGATATAAGGGTGTCATCACGCATTATAATCGTGTCAATCGAAACTGAATGAAAAGCTCAATTGGCCATTAATCATGACGTATGTAAAGAGGCATGGTTTCTGAAGGGTATTTTGAGCGGGAATCCCTATAGCTACAAAAAAAAATTCTGGGAGAAAAAAGGCTGTCCTTTGGAAAGTCCATCGCTTTGTTGCACTAATTTTGCATTTTTCTCTTAACCATTGAAGAAAATAACCGTCTCTCAGATTCATACTGATTGCCTATAAAAAGTCATCATTTCTGCCGCAATAGACGGTTTCAGTGATGATGTCGTACTGTATGAAACACTGGCGCAACCAGGATCTCTTTCATCTCTCTCATTTCCCATTTGAGTTTATATGTAGGAAAGGGACAGAAAGAGGGGGTTTTATCCCCTTGTCCATCTTTGTCTAACATACGCGTTTTAATGGAGAAAAGAAGAGAGATGAAGAAACTCTCGTTGCGTTACTGGTATGAAAAAGTTCGTTAATCGTTCCCAACTATCTATCTTACTCTCACCACTGGCGCAACCAGGATATCTTCCATCTCTCATTTCCCATTTGAATGTATGAGTAGGAAAAGGACAGAAGGAGGGGGTTTTATCCCCTTGTCCATCCTTGTCTAACACACGTCTCTTAATGGAGAAAAGAGAGAGATGAAGAAACTCTCGGTGCGCTACTGACTCTCACTTGACCCCCATGTACTGCTACCTCGATCTCATGCACCGCTAAAATTGTGTTCAAAGACATTATTTGTGAAATTTTTTGGCAAAAATTAATTTATCGAGTCCTTTTAATGTGATTTTGATAATAAAATGTTGGAAAACAAAGCTCTGTACACGAATTATACGAAACCAGGAAGAGATGGCTATACGCACGAGGGACCTGCAGGGTCTCGGGAGAGTGAGAGAGATATGTTGGAACGCTGTGCGAGGTTTTTCGCGGCTGATTGCCATCGATGAGTGCATTATTTGCTAACCGCGCTTCTTCGGACTGAAACCGTGAATTTATTGAAGAGAATCTCCTTTTCTTCTTAGTTCTTATGATTCCTCGTAAATCGAAGACAAATCGAGGAGAGCTATGTAAAATTAGTGCAACTTGGCGATGGATGATGGACTCACCGTCATTTCACCCTGACATCTTCTCATGTAGGGATTGTTCTGATTAAGAGGAGTCGCGCCGTGACCAGGGCTGCCGTTTTGCGTATAATCAAAGCTATTTTTCAATTCATCGGTGATCTCATCGGTTGAGAAAAGATTTCACAGTTCAGTTCAGTGTATGACTGTAATGAAGTAAAATACTCGCAAATGTCATCTTTTCTCAACCGGTGGTGTCGTCGATAACTTTAAAAAACTTGCGGGTATTTTTAGTAATGAACGGTGGTTCCACCGATTGAGGAAAGATTACAGATCAGAGTATTTTCGTGCATTACAGTCATACACTGAACTGAACTTTGTGATCTTTTCTCAACCGGTGGAATCATCGGTGAATTGAAAAATGTCATTAATTATATACGCAAAACGGCAGCTCTGGTCGTGACTCGTGAGTACCGCATGATTGGAGGCTATTCGGCTCGCGAGAGAGCCGTTGCGTCGCACTGTGGTCTGAGGTCGGAAAAAAGTGGCCAAAAATCACTAAAAAAAGAATCACCAAAAATCATCAATTTCGACCATATTTGAGCTGATTTTAAAACTTTTCCGTGGCATCTCAAGGTTTGAAGTATGTTTTTGCATGTGTTTTCTGTCATTAAAATTGGTCTTAAAAGTTTTAAAATTACATTTTGATGAGAAATTTACCTTTTGATTTTTGGCCACTTTTTCGACAATCTCAGATTAGAGCACAGAATAATACAATCAGAACGGAAACTCCCATAAGAGCCAATGGAAGCAAGTTTGGAATTTAACGGCACCAATAGGCAACGATGTGGTCCTATATTCCAACATGGCGGACGAGTGTGATTTGTGTTGAGACTCACTTATTTCTGTAAATTCTGGAAAGAAATCTTAAGTTTCCGGCCTCACTTTTATTCTATTGGCATTTCAGAACGAAAATTTTGCGGATCATGTCCTATATTTTTTTTTTCGAGCGCTGATCCAGATGTAAACATCCTATATCCCAACATGGCGGACGCGAAATGAATTTGCTTCAAAATCCGACAGAGTTTCCGTTCTGATTGTATTATTCTGTGATCATAGTGTGTTGGTCTGTGACAAAGAGTACAGAGCCGTGAATCTCATCACCACGTTGTGAACCTTTGATGAGGATCGGGTCTAAGTTTTCGTGATTTGGGGATGGGGGATGTTTATAAATTTCAAAGTAGTGAAAATCTCGCATCTGTGTAATCTTCTCTCAACCGGTGGAGTCGTCGGTGACTTCAAAAAACTTGCGGATATTTTATAATTAACTACCGGAGTTTCCACCGATTGAGAAAAGATTTCAGAGCAGAGTATTTTCGTGGGTTTCAGTCATACTTTGAACTGAACTGTGTAATCTTTTCTCAGCCGGTCATGTCTCGTTCCGGAGATCTTTGAAATTTAAAAAGAGGCGGCGTACAACCAATGACAGCTCGTGAAATGGGGCTGTTGCATACTTTTGCTGTAACCGATTTATTAGTCTCTACTGGTGTAAAAACCTTCAAAAATAACGACGGCAGCACCAAAAACTCCCGAAATCCACTCCTTAACTCAATAAACGCTTTTATTTGCGCAGGCGTGATGGTAAGGGCAATAAGCTAAGAGGGCAATAAAAATGCAGGATTCCCATCTAACAATACTGTAACTCCATCAAAAAGTGACCAATAAGAGACGACTTTCATATTTTGACATCGGTGTCACAGTGACACAGATTCTTTGGCTCTACTTTCAATAGAGCACGAATTAGCATTAACAGTAGATTTCAGCAATATCATTGATCAGTTTGCTGCGAAGAAGGCCAGAAAAGCATTTTTAAACTCTTAAAGGTAAGGTAATATAGTTATGCAGTTAATCAAAAACCTCATTTTATTTATCCACTATCTCTGTCTTTTCCGTTTTTATTACCTACCCAAATGTTTTACAAGTAAACTTCTCCTTTTCTCATTTTCTAAGAATTTCTCTCCTTTTCTAATTTTCAAATGATTTCTCTTCTTTTCCTCAATTTTAAAATTTACGCTTGGAGCTGTTCAATTTTTCTATAACGCATTGGTTTAATTTACAATTACCAATTTGAAATAGCTGAAAATGGCAGTTAGTCAGAGAAATCACGAAAAATTTCTCTTGGGAGAGCCTTAAAGCCCCCCATAACCCCCCCCCCCCTAGAACCCCTACCCAGGACCCACCTAAAGGGGGCCCGAAAGCCCAGTTGGTACCATGGTACCAGAGCCCGGGAGTTAGATGTGACGGGCCTGGTGTCACTATATATATATATAGGTGTCACCGCACCGCACCATTCATCGGATGTGGATCTCTACTCTGATGGCTAATTACTCTGTGAATCATCCTTGTCAGCATAGAGAGATTGACGCGAAATTAAGATAGGAATCTCCCATTGTTACTGCCCCTCAGCCACCATTGCGCCCTCGCAAATGAAAGCGTTTATTGAGTTTAGGAGTAGATTTCGGAAGTTTTTAGTGCTGCCATCGTTAGTTTTGGAGGTTTTTACACCAGAATCAGAATCGACCATTAAATCGCTTATAGCAAAAGTGTGTAACAGCCCCACTCGATACATCAATATCGACTCCTCTGTATCATAAGTGGTAGTAGCCACCAGGCCAAATCCAACCCCCCCTCCCCCCAGCAAGGGTTCAAATAGAAGGTAAACGGAAATAGATTTTTCACGAGCGGCCACTGCGCACATTGCAGTGGCAGCGATTCTATCGTTCATCAATGGATCGAAGAATTCTGTTCCGTAATTTTGTTTTTATGGAAAACATAGCGATACATCTCAATTTACGGGTCCGCCCGACCCCTGGTAGAATGCGAAAGGAAACATTAGAATATAATCACCATTTGATTTACACAAACCGTCCGTTCTTTACTCGCGGGATTGAAATCGAACCCAGGACTTCTTGGTCAGTTGCCAGTCATGTTTAGGCGACAGACGCGACTACGAGACATTTGAAAACAATCGATTAAGTTGAGCAAGGGGGGAAGGCGGTATGTAGACTGGAGAGCTCCTCCGATATACAGTATGTTCCAGAAGTCCTTACCGCAGGTTCAAGTTTACACACTTACCTCATTTCGATTAGCAACAGGTTTGTTTGTTAGTTGCAGATCAGCAGAATCATCTATTGGTTTGGATGAGAAATTCCTGCGAATCACAAGCTAACGAGCAGACCCGTTATTTATCGAAAGGAAATAGGTGTTTTTCAACTTGAATCTGGTATAAGGACTTCTAGGACATACTGTATACCATGAGTGAGTTGTGATGTCAGAGCACTGCACTGCGTTTCTAGAATATTCGAGGAGTGGTAGTGCTGCTTGTGCAAGGAAAGGGAGGGAAGAAGGGAGAGGGATCGGTCTTGTAGTTGGAAATATTGCTAAAACTCTGCAGGGCCAAGTCAAGGAACTCTAGATAGTCGGATGAGTGGAATTTTGTTTTTTTTTCTTCAACACCAAATTTTGCCAGTCACAATACACTCTTCTTGATGCGGCGTTATGGCTCTTGGTCACTAAAATATACTGGTTTCTACTAGTTTCTATATTCATTCGTTTTTAACCCTTTGAATACCAGGTTAGGAGGAGAAATCCGAGAAGTATATGCCTTCTCACTCTTAAATATATTAATATATATTAATTGAGCTGTTCAGCCAAAATAAAACAAATAAAAGTTTGTTTTTTCTTGTAGTTGTGTCGCGCGAATATTCAAATCTTGCCGTTAATTAGCATTTGCGCTCTCTTGTGTTTTTATTTTATAACTAGCTCTGTAAGCGCACTCTGTGTTTTTTTCCTGGAAATTGTGCTCTCTGTTTATTTATTTTGATTTCCAACTTTGTCCGTTATTTATTTACTTTTTATTTCTTTATATTATTGCTATTCCACTTGATTGTTTCCCACTTTTATCATGTGCAATCATGTTCTTTTGTTTATTTCTTAGTTAGTGTTTATTTCTTATTTCTTTTATTTCTATGCTTTAATTTTCCCCCTTTTATTTGTTTTATTTTGGCTGAACAGCTCATTTATTATTGTTTTTAATTATTTACAGCCATTTTCATTGTTTTAATGTATTAATATATTGAATGGAATTTGCAATGGCTAACTCAATACATTGTTGAAGTGGGAGCTAAATAGCCATATTAAATATATTAATATCAATATCAAACTGGCTTCCATCCCTCTCAAATCGTTAACCGGGGTTGCTCTCTTCTCCCTTAATCCACACGTCGGCATTCGGAAGTTGCCGGTTACGCGAAAATAGAGTCGCCTTCAATTCCGGGGGTATGCAATTCCATATCCGCAAAGACGGAATAGTTGCGCGGGTCGAAAATGTGATTTCGACTGTTTTTTCGGCTCGCGGATCTCGAGTGGTTTTCCAATCCCGGCCGTTTAAAGCAAGTATGATGCCTCTTTCAAAAAAAGAGACGATGAGCTTTATTCACACTTACCATTTTTTGTTTTGTTTTGTTTTGTTTTGCGTCCGAAAGTTTTTCTAGTTGAAACAGTATTTACACGATATTTTGAGGAAACATTTTCAGAAGAAAGTAGAGGCGGCTTCTGATCTCTAGTAGTCTAGTCAGCAGAAATCTTGGTGAATTCAAAATTGGTGAAGTGGTTGAAGCAAGATAATCAGTTCCTAAATTGGTCTTGTGTGTACTTTTGCTGGACAGTGTGCTGGATTATTAACTCAAGTGTAATGTTAAGTACAAGTAACGATGCGCATATAAAAAACCTGCAAAAGCCACTCGTTGAATCTGGAAATAACTTTAAATCAATGGCGGCTCGTGCAATTTTCTCTGTTTTTCACAATGGGGCTCTTGCAAACTTTTGCTACAGGGGATTGAAGAGTTGATTCTCGCATAAAAACCTGTAAAAATGACGATGAGTATACACTAAAAAATCACGAAATTCACTCTCAGAATCGGGCTTAATGGCGGAGAGACGCGTGTATCAGGGGAGATTCCTATCTAAATTGAGACATATCTCCGTGTCTCCGTAAAGAAAGTGACATAATAGACAGGAATCTCCCATGATACCTGCGTCGATCCGCCATTACCATCTTGCCGTTATAGCAGTTATGTGAGTTTATTACTGAATTTTAGACTTCTTAGTGTGATTTTCGTGATTTTTGCTGGTCTTTACATAAAATTGGACTATTTGTTTGTTTATGACAGAAGTTTGCAAGAGCCCCATTGGTGCGAGGGTCAGTTATTGTGTGAGAGGGGGGGGGGTGTCGAGACAGCTCTCAGCTATAGGCAAAAGAAGATGCCTTTCACAGATAAGAAAGAAAAGAAATGTCAGTGGCCCAAAAGCGAAAACCTCAGTCAGCTGTTAAACATTTTTCACCTCTGCTCTTCTGCAGCAAGCTCACGTGAAGATTGAATCCCGTTAGGACCGGTCGAGGGAAATCGTGCGTGATGATGAGAAAACCTGTCGCGGCCCGTTTCCATCCCTTTGAGTGTTTTGTGTATTCTGTTTTGTTTGATCGTAATGAGTGTGTGGATAGGAGTAGGGAAACGCTATGACTAATGAAGGGTTTTGACAGACCCCCGAAAGTTTAAATGCCCATCTCCCCCCCTCCGCCCCACTCTCTCCCTCTTCTCAGTGTCTGTGTGTCCCATGTCTGCTGCGTTCGCTGATAGCGTCGAATCCGCTATTTACCCTCGCAGTGGCGGATTGGGGAACTTGCTTGTCTCTCTTTATGTCTGGTTGATTACTATGCGATAGAACAGGATGGAGGTAGAGGCTGAAGTCACACGATGCCCAGTCCTTCTATGCTTTTTCTATACGTTCATTCATTTGGAGAGAGAGAGAGAGAGAGAGAGAGAGAGAGAGAGAGAGAGAGAGAGAGAGAGAGAGAGAGAGAGAGAGAGAGAGAGAGAGAGAGAGAGAGAGAGATAAACTCCCAAATGCGCCGCTGATGTGTGCCCATCTCGAGAATTTTCTGCCAACTGTGTAACATTCCCTTTCCTCGTTTCCCCCGAAAAATGTCCCATTTCCCATCATACCTCTTTTCTTCCTTTAATTGTCACATGTTCATATGGGTCTTTGCCCTTCCCTCCCCTCACTGCCCTCCCGCGCCGCCACTCCCTTCTCACCCTCCACCAGTGAACGGGCCTTCTGCAATCCCTCCGCCACGCGAGAGACATAATATGTACAGAGATTATGGAGAGCCAGTACATGCTGTGCTTCCCGAGTTATAGGGAAAAATCGATACATCGCAAGCAGTGGCGGCTCGTGTACAGTAAAAACTGATTATAAATTTTTTCCTCATTTGAATCTACGAAAAAATATCGATTTTGGGGGGGGGGGGGCTAATCTAATGACTACTTTGAATACCTCTATAGCTTTTAATTTAAAGTGCCTTATAGAAATAACGTATTATGAAGTGGAGGCCTGTCTTCTCTGAAGTGAAGCAAGTCAACTGGGTTCATTTTTGTTTCGGGGGCTCATCAAAGCAACAACCAAAAGCCACCGTCTGTTGAGTGGTGAGCATTGCTCTAATCAAAATCTGTCTAGAATGTCGTATTTGTGTCGAGATTTCAATAGAGTAAGGCCTATATAATTTTGAAATATAATTATTTAGAAATCGTTATTTAGTCTGGAAAGGTAAATTTAAAGTATGAAGAAAACCTAGCCTGCGTCCACCACTCAACTACAGGGTGTTGCTTCAATAAGTCCTGACCAAATTTGAGCTGAAAGAAGGGACTCCTGTCCCAAGTTTTACGATGGGTCTCTGTTTGTCTCTGAACCACGCGTTACTGTGTGCCCCTGATTCCTCGATCCCCGCTTCGAAAGAAACGGTCCCATTCAGAAAGTCACCGAAGCAGTAGCGCACCGAGAGTTTCTACATCTCTCTCTTTTCTCCATTAAAAAACGTATGTCAGACAAGGATGGACAACGGGATAGAACCCCCTCTTTCTGTCCTTTTCCTACTTATACATTCAAATGGGGAATTAGAGAGATGGAAGAGATCCTGGTTGCGCCAGTGCACCGAAGAACATACCTCTTGACTTTTTTCTGTGCTATCTCATTGTTAGTAAAACAGAAATGTCCGTATTATTTTAAAAGTGTTCTTAGCCCTTAAACCGCTTTTTCTGACAACTGCAAAATTATTTATAGAACTACTAACTCCAAATCTGCAGTAGAGCTCATTTCAGAAAGTAAAGCGAAGCTTAGCGCGTAAAACGAGTAATTTTTCGAACGTTACTTTTCTTTATGCATGATTGAACTTAATGACGGTTTAAATTTCAAAGATTTGACTTTTTTTTTTAAAAAAAAGAAAAAAAAAAAAGTTTCATGCAAGTTGCGTTAAATGATTTGAATGAATAAAATTTAAAATTTGCCAAAGATTATCGGTTGAGCTCCAAGCTCCGCTAAATGAAACCTCTATCGCATATATTATGTCCATTTTTCGTTCGGGTGAAGTTCAGACCCCTAGTCCAGTGGCGCAGCGTGCAATTTGGCAATGCAATTCGTTCATTTAAACCCATGAAAAAAATCGAAGTAATGGGTGTTCGGTGAACACCCTCGCATCCGACATTTTACATGGGTTTAAATGGACAAAATACAACGTTGCCAAATACACGCTACGCCATCACTGTAGATCCAAATCAAATCCTAAGCGGTCAAAAATACAGACATTATACCGCAGGAATTCAGGTTCCATCTAATATTTGTCTCCAATGGATTTATGACAATTCAGGGGTGATTACCTTGCTAAACAAACCCTCTAAAATCATCTGTATCAGCTAGAATAGTTTTTTTTCCGACTTTGAACAGGTCTATTTTTGACCTCCTATAGGATTTGATTTGGGACCATAGTGCGGCGCCACTGTCCTAGTCGCGTTAAGCGTCAAACTACAGTAGAAACTCGTTATAACGTTTCTCGTTATAACGTTTTATCGGTTATAACGTTGATTTTTCCGAGTCCCGTCAAACTCCCATAAGAAACCGTGTAAAAAAAATCGCGTTATAACGTTTTCCGTTTCTACGTTTTATCGGATATTACGTTGGTAAAATGGGTTCCCGCGCGGAGAAAAAAACGCGGGAACGACTCTATAACGTTAGAGTGGCAGCAGATTTGTCCACCTTGTGCCACACAGGGTAGAAGCAATCCCGGGAAAAAGCGGAATTTGGACGGCAGATTCCAAGGTTTGAGGTTAAGTTTTGTAGGTCGTCTCCTAGTCGTTTCCGGCGATGCCCGAGTTTGTTTAAGGTTACGGAACGACCGGAAACGACCAACAAAATTTAACCTCAAAATCGATTTTTACGGCAAGATAGCGGTGCCCTAGGTGACAACAATGAACCAGCGGAACGTTCCTTGATGTACCACTCTAAAGTTATAGCTCATTAGATGGACCTCGTTCGCCGTTAGCTGGTCTGGAAGCCAGCCTCATGAAAATGCGCGACCCAAAGCAAACGAAACTGACGCAGTTTTTTACGTAATGTTCACTTCTGTAAGTACATGAATCGCAGTAAATGAACGAGCGAATGTGTTCGTTATGATAATAAATCTCGCCTTTTTACGTGTTTATCGTATTTTCCGTGTTTTCCGTCGAAATAATTGAAAAATACGTTCATGAAAACGTAATATCGGATGTACCGTTTCGAAACGTTATTTCCGATATAACGTTTTATCGGTTATAACGTTCAAAAAAAATTTCCCCCTCAGAAACGTTATAACGAGTTTCTACTGTATGTACTCTGAAATAAATGAAGACGATAGACAGCTACAAAAAAGTACAGCTTAAATTTTACTGATTTAACTCAAACATTTGAAACTCATTCATGTCAGTTATGAATCCGTTAGTGGCCTCACTTTTTACGTGTCCCCGTTAAAGAAAGGGCACGGAAATGATAATGGTCAACGACTTTGCGCAAAAAATTTAATTATTTTAATTATTCCGCTTGCTGTGAGATTACAGGAAAAGTTCACGAATAATTTCTTCTTTTTTCCTCCCTTCTTTTCCCAAAGACGTATACATGAATTCGCAATCGTTTCTCCGGAGATCTTTGTTTCCCCCTTTCTCCTTTTTTATAGCTCACCGCACATCCGACGCACCTAAATTTTGTTATGGGTCTGAATAGACAGAATCCGACGTTGCCAAATTGCATGCTTCGCCACTGGATCCATCTGTAGAGCTCGGTTGCAGAAGTGTAGGCGCACCTAGACCATAATCTTTGGCGAATTTCCAATTTTCATTCCTTCACATTAAAACAAAACTTACCTCTGACTTTAAACTTTTGATTTTAAAATCTTCCTTAATGACTAGTCAACGCTCAAAGTCATTTTAATTATCTTTCATTTTGTAACATGAGAAATAATGTTGAGAAATTTCAAAGATTATCGGTCTCGGTGCGCCTCCACTTCTGAAACGACTTCTAGTCCCTTGTTAAGACGTGTGAAACCAGCAGAGACAATATACAGGGTGTCCGAGAAATGAGTTCACACTTTTGCTGTGAGCGCCTGGTTGATTGTAAAAATCTGAAAAATTCAGGAATAATCTATTACCCTTAAGCGACTTCAGAGAAAATATCGGGGGGCTCCCACCCCCCTTAAGGGGGGGCGTAGGCCCCAAAATATACCCCGTGTTGCCAATATATCGCATATTTCAAATGGCAGGGGGTATTTTTTATTTCATCATTCAAAAAGGCTCAGAAAACTGAGTAATTTCGTTTTTTCAGATTTTCGGTAGCCCCTCTCAAAACAAAATGGCGGCCAAATAGCTACCCCATACTTTAGAGGCCTATAACTTCGGTTTGAATCAATATTTTTTCAAAAACTAAAAGTTTTCTGAATCCTCAGAACGTCTTCTTCCCAATGATGTGCCACACTTTATCATTTGGTGGGAAAAAAATGGGGCGCGGAGCCCCCCCCCCCCCCAAAAATTTTTGAGTTTGGGGGGCTGTAGCTCAAAAAAGTCAAATGTAAAGGGGGGTCGTGTTGTACATCAATCGAAAGGTCTTAAAAAAAGGAAGAATTTGGCGCAAACCCGAAGTCGGTACAATGCGTCTATTCAAAATGGCGGCCATTTAACCATTTGGGGGAGGGGGACCGTCCCCCCCAAATGAAATCCCTCCATCGAGTGATACACCAATCGAAAGGTCTTAGAAAGAGAAAGAGAATGGCGCAAACCGGACGTCAATACGATGCTTGCATCCAAAATGGCAGCCGGTTAAAGTTTTTTGGCTATAGGCCTGCAGGTTCATAATCCAAAAAACTTTAACCGGCTGCCATTTTGGATGCAAGCATCGTATTGACTTCCGGTTTGCGCCATTCTCTTTCTCTTTCCAAGACCTTTCGATTGGTGTATCACTCGATGGAGGGATTTCATTTGGGGGGGACGGTCCCCCACCCCCAAATGGTTAAATGGCCGCCATTTTGAATAGACGCATTGCACCGACTTCGGGTTTGCGCCAAATTCTTCCTTTTTTTAAGACCTTTCGATTGATGTACAACACGACCCCCCTTTACATTTGACTTTTTTGAGCTACAGCCCCCCAAACTCAAAAATTTTTGGGGGGGGGCTCCGCGCCCCATTTTTTTCCCACCAAATGATAAAGTGTGGCACATCATTGGGAAGAAGACGTTCTGAGGATTCAGAAAACTTTTAGTTTTTGAAAAAATATTGATTCAAACCGAAGTTATAGGCCTCTAAAGTATGGGGTAGCTATTTGGCCGCCATTTTGTTTTGAGAGGGGCTACCGAAAATCTGAAAAAACGAAATTACTCAGTTTTTTTAGCCTTTTTGAATGATGAAATAAAAAATACCCCCTGCCATTTGAAATATGCGATATATTGGCAACACGGGGTACATTTTGGGGCCTACGCCCCTCCTTAAGGGGGGTGGGAGCCCCCCGATATTTTCTCTGAAGTCACTTAAGGGTAATAGATTATTCCTGAATTTTTCAGATTTTTACAATCAACCAGGCGCTCACAGCAAAAGTGTGAACTCATTTCTCGGACACCCTGTATAATAGAGACCACGCACTAGCCGTGCGCGCGGTGGCTGACTTATTTTTCGGGACTCAACAGGAATTAACACAGGGAGCATGAGAGTGCACCATCCAACACGGTCCATACGTTGACTGATGCAATTTCGGTGCTTCTGGCTTCACTAGGCAAAAATCTCAACGATGTTTCTCATCAGTCAACGTATGGACCATGTTAGCGGTGTTCTGTTGAGACCCCGAAAAAAAAAGTTGCCACCGCGCGCAAACATGGGCAAGATAGATAGTGCGTGGTCTCTATTATATATTGTCTCTGGAAACCATGATATCGCCGCCATTGGATGCATTTTTGCACATTTGTTTACCCTCTGAGGGCCATTGTTTCGTTTTAGTCCGATGCAAATATTACAGTGTCGCAGAATTTTTAACGGTGAAATCCTATTCTGCCTTTGCTGCGATCGACACCGCTTTTAAAAATTATTTTAGGCATTATAGACATTATGGAGGTGAATCGTGATTGCAATTAACAGGTTCGTCGACAGTTAATCCTTTCATCCGTAAAACACCGTGGGACCTCTTTGTTTGTAAACAAATGTGCAAAGACGCATCCAATGGTGGCGCCTGTAGAGCCTACATAGAGCCTAAAACTCGTTGACCAATCAGCGGTTGACTCCCCTCTGATGCAGTGGCGGCTCGTGAAATGCGAGATAATCGATGTCTACTCCATTTAAAACTATAGAAAAGTATCGATCGTCAGAGGGTGCAATTGAACCCCCGAGAAATCGATACTTTTCTATAGTTTTAAATGCGGAGTGGACATCGATATATCGCATTTCTTGAGCCGCCACTGCCCCTCTAGTCTGATCAATCTACAAATAGGGACTCTAGATTCGTCAGGAAAGCTCGGACATTTTCCCAATTGCGGTCTTACATAGAATCGACCGCAAGATCTTGAACTGCACGCTGTGTTATCTCCTTGAAATTTTTATCTAGCACTCTTGCGGAAAACCCTCGTTGGAAATGTTCGCGAAACTAGCCGCAGATATGAGTAATGAACAAACAAGTAAACAAAAATTGCCTCACTGAGAAGTGATGTTCAATTTCGAGTGTTTCCTGCGTGAATGAGAGGGACAGAGAATAGTAGGGGAAGGAGGAGAGAGAATGAGAGAGAAAGAGAGAGAGAGAGAGAGAGAGAGAGAGAGAGAGAGAGAGAGAGAGAGAGAGAGAGAGAGAGAGAGAGAGAGAGAGAGAGCGTGAGGGGGGAGCGGGAGAAGGGGTAATAACGTGATAATAACAGGAAACTGTCATTGCATGCCGATTTAAATCGTGACGTTTGTAACGGGTATATGGTATGGTCTTTGTACTGTGTAACGACAACGACGCAACGTGTACGTTTTCGTTGATTTGAAGACTCAATTCCGGTGGCTTCCTAATCTGCCCACGAAACATTGACCACGCCATAGATCTGCGCGCAAAAATCAACACGATGATAAGCGATTTCGAACAGGAATTACGTTTTTGCGCTTCATTGCCGCAGTGACTTGTGACGAACGGTCCGGCAACGTTTCAATGGTCCATTTGGTCCTTCAAAATCCTCGAGAGAGGTCGAATTCAAGGGTGTTCTTGCTGGTTGCCTTTAAATATCATATGAGAGGCAAAAAAGTTACCTGTAGATGTATACCCACCAAAACAGAAGAATTGTTCAAGGCTGTATTTAGAGTATTTTATTAATTAATTTCTGTTGGTTGGCCCGAAAAAATTATTCTTTCTGAGTTTCGTCGGGACATATAATATTGAAAAAGAAGTCTTATTTTTAGGCTGATTAGTGCCTTTCGGCCCTTCGAATTTGGCTCTTTGAGAGCGTAAATCTGGGAGCCAATCAAGAATGAACTCAGAAATGGTACTATAATGGGGCTCTCGCAAACTTTTGCTATACAGGTAATTGAAGACTTGATTCATGCATAATACCCTGACGAAAAAATCATGAAGTTCACTCTCGGAATCGGGCTTAATGACGGAGAGACGCAGGTATCATGGGGGATTCCCATGTCTAAATTGAGACATACGTCTGTGTTTCCGTAGAGAAAGTGACATAATAGACAGGAATCTCCCATGATACGTACCTGCGTTGCACTGCCATTACGATCTTGCCGTTATAGCAATTTTATGAGTTTATTCAAGGTATATGGAAGAACAGGTATGGACAGGAGGCGGGGTTTAAGGGGCTTTCGAGTTTTCCCGCCAAATGATGACGACACGCTTGCTTTGGCGATGACGTAGCCGTCACCTACTGCAGTAGCGAGAGATGGGGATCACAGGAGAGGGAGTGAGATAGTTTGGAACGGTAGGCGAATTTTATCGCGACCGTCTGGAACATCTGTGACGTAGCCGTCACCTACTGAGATAGGCTCCGCCTCCTGTCCATATTAGCCGTATTAGCACCATTTTTGTAGATACTTGGCATCTGTAATGGGATGTTGCACACTTTTGCTGTAAGCGATTGCGGTTCAATGATTGATTCAGATGTAAACATCTCCAAAAATAACAATGTTAGCACTAAGAACTCACAAGATTCACTCTTCAACTCACAAAATGCTTTTAAATGCGAGCGTGATGGCGGCGAATGACACTAAGGATGGGAGATTCCTATCTTAATTTCGTCTCTCTCTATATGCTGTCAATGAAGATTCACAGAGTAATTAGGCACCAGAGTAGTTATCCACATCCGATGAGTCGAGGTACTGTGACACCTGGTGACACTGGTTTCAAAGGAAAGTATAGTCTCATATTGGTCACTTCTTGATGGAGTTACAGTATTATTAGATGGGAATCTCCCATTATTACTGCCCTACGCAACGATTATTACGCTCGCGCAAATAAAAGCATTTATTAAGTTTAGCAGTGGATTACGGAGTTTTTTAGTGCGCAGCCATCATTTTTTTTTTAGGTTTTTACACCACCAGAGTTGACCATTAAATCGCTTACAAGGGGAGGTCACGATGTGTCCGGCTCCGATTTTCATGAAATTTGCATGAAAATGTAGCTTAGGTACGTCTTATTGAGGATCAAGAATCGTTATCGGCAAATGGGCACATGGAAAGTCAAAAAAAAATTTCAAAGTTTCGTCAAAATCTGCGAAATTCAAAGTGTGCGGCTAATGTATTGGAATTTCCGGGCTCATTCGTATAGCAGTTCTGTGGCCGACTGGTACGGCACTCGACTCGAAATTCAGGGGTCGTGCGTTCGATCCTGGGATCGACTGTTTACTTTTTGCACTTCAATATCTAATTTTAATTGGTGAATATCATGTTGTTGTAAATGTTGCTGTATCGTATGTCGGGAAAAAAAAATTAGACAAAAAAGAAATTTTGGAAATGATTGAATAACGTATTTCGGATGAAAAGCTAAAGTAATTTTTTAATGATAAGATTATAAATGCGATTTGATCATGCGTCGTGCAATGACAATACGTTTCAGAAGAGAGCGGAATCTAGTTGTGAGTCAGTTGCACTATCATCAGATTACCTACCTACACTTTTAATGGTTGAAACTTGTGTACAATGCCGAGAAAATTATAATCTTTTCATTAAAAAATTACTCTAGCTTTTCATCCGAAATACGTTATTCAATCATATCCAAAATGTATTTTTCGTCTAATTTTTTTCCCGACATACGAAAAAAAAAAACAACAGAGATAACAAAAAAAAAAAAACAAAAAAAAAAATAACAACAACATGATATTCACCAATTAAAATTAGATATTGAAGTGCAAAAAGTAAACAGTCGATCCCAGGATCGAACGCACGACCCCTGAATTTCGAGTCGAGTGCCGTACCAGTCGGCCACAGAACTGCTATACGAATGAGCCCGGAAATTCCAATACATTAGCCGCACACTTTGAATTTCGCAGATTTTGACGAAACTTTGAAATTTTTTTTTTTACTTTCCATGTGCCCATTTGCCGATAACGATTCTTGATCCTCAATAAGACGTACCTAAGCTACATTTTCATGCAAATTTCATGAAAATCGGAGCCGGACACATCGTGACCTCCCCTTGTTAGAGCAAAAGTGTGCAACAGCCCTATTGCGCGAGTATGCCTCTATCAACCGTTTCACAAACTTTATCAGTATACCTTTACCCCACTTATATACCTACGTTTTATGCCAGTGCGTGGCGTAAAAGGCAATTCGGAAACGTCGCAGTTCGTCCATTTGAACCCATAAAAAAGATCGAAGTCTAGGGTGTTCGGTGAACACCTTCGCATTCGACCTTTTACACGTGTTTAAATGGACAAAATACCAAGTTGCCAAATTACACGCTACGCCATTGGTTGCATCCAGTTTTCAACCTAAAAATGCCTCTCGGCAGGCCGGAAAGACGAAGTAGATTCTATACTAGGTTAAATCATTTTTCACAAATTGACGAAATTTTAAAGTAACTTTCCGAAAGTACAACTCCTCAACACAATAAAAAGTACTATTTGGAAACAACTCCTTAAAAAAAATTAAAAAAATCGACCTCGTCATCAATTACACCAACCATTTCAAAACGATCCAAATAAACCAGGATTAAACAAAAAACTAACCAACAAACTAAAAAACAAATACTTAAAAAATTAAAATTAAAAAAAAAAAAAAAAAAAAAAAAAAATACACAGCTGACATTTTCACAAAATAAAATGAATTACAAAGACAATCAATAGTAACTTTAGACCACGCAAAAAAAAAACAAAAAAAACAAAAAAAAACAAAAAAAACAAAAACAAAAACAAAAACAACAACTAAATTGCTCAAAATTGCAACTAAATTGCCAAATTGCACGCTCACTGGTTGCATCCAGTTTTCAATCTAAAAAGAAAGTTGGAGGGGGGGAAGGGTACTCAGGCTCCAAAAACCCCTTCTCCAGTTGCGCGCACTGGTATGTAAGCAAGCTACTTTCAAGACTTATAGACAATAGCGCATATGCGCGCTCACCATTATCTCAATAAGATTAATGGCCATAGAGAGAAATGGGCGAAGATGGATCCGTATCTGTGGTCCACGTTACGTTTCACGCGCCATATACCTGTTCTATCATATACCTTGGAGTTTACTACTGAATTTTAGATTTTCTTATAGTGTGCCTTTCGTGATTTTCGCTGGTTTTTACATCAGATTGGTCTATTAATTCTTTTGCCCTCAGCAAAAGTTTACAAGCCCCATTTCAGGAGTATTTGGGATTTAAATTCTATTCTAGTACATACGCTGTTAATCGTGTGGGTGTGGAACATTTTTTTAGTTGAACACCTATCAACGTCCAGAAAGTATGTCCACGCATTACTTGAAACAAATCCACGCCCAAATTGCACCGTAAATGTGCTATTCCAGTTCAATCTCTAGTTTTATTTGCCTTTTCTCATTATTTTCTTTTTTTGTGTGTTCCAGGTACCGTATGAGACTAGATATTTGTATGAGCTGGATAAACCATGAAGGTTAGATTTAATTGAATTCAGGAAATGGTTTTGTTTGAATGCGGAATGGGGCTGTCTAAGCTCTTGCCGCAGATTAATGGATCGGCCTGATGAAACCAGCGAAAAAAACGAAGATGCACTTTTAAAGTTTTCTAAGTCTTTTTAACCTGATAAAGGCTTGAAACGCTGAACTTCTTTTGCCGATCATAGGGGTGCGTATTCTTCACTCATACCGGTAAGGAATTTTACCGATTAACTACCCGCTAGAGTAGAGATTCTACGCAGAATGGGGCTCTTACAAACTTTTGCTGTAAGCAAATAAATTGTCCAATCTATTGTAAAAACAAGCGAAAATCACGAAAATCACGCTAAGAAAGTCTAAAATTCAGTAATAAACTCGCATAACCACTATATCGGCAAATTTGTCATAGCGGTCGGTTCAACGCAAGTATCATGGGAGATTTCTGTCTATTATGTCACTTTCTCTACGGAAACACAGAGATATGTCTCAATTTAGGTAGGAATCTCCCATGATACCTGCGTCTCTCCGCCATTAAGCCCGATTCTGAGAGTGAATTTTGTGAATTTTTAGTGTATACTCATCGTCATTTTTATACAGGTTTTTATACAAGGATCAACTCTTCAATTCCCTGTAGCAAAAGCTTGCAAGAGCCCTATTTCCTTTGCCAACACGGAAAAAGTGACAGCAAAAAGCTTAACAATTTCAAAAAATAAGACTCTATAAGGATTTAAATGAGCATAGTACAACGTTGCCAAATTGCATGCTACGCCACTGACTGAAAGGGTTAATGGTCATCTTCGATTCAACGCTACGGTTTCTCTCTTTGATCACACCATTTGTACCGATGGTGTGCAGTGAGGCCTGCGAACTTTTTTGGGGAGCAACTTGCAAAAGTGAGGTTAAATAATAATGTTTACATTTAGATGTAAGTTGCGAACTTATGTTAGCTCGTCTCGCCGCCTGCAGATGCCGCGCAAACGACGATTTGACGTGGCGTGGCGTAGCATGGAGTAGCGTGGTGTGATGCGTGTTACAATATTTTATGTCTACGTTTTTCATGGCAAGGTCGGCCGCGGCTCGCGAGGTTTGATTCGTGATGATTTTCGTCATCGTCATTACTCATTCATTTAACTCATTTGACACTGGTTGCGTCGACGCCGTCGTTGTGCCAGAATGGCGACAGTGGCTGATGTGACAGTGTCGACGCGTCAGTTGATGCGATGTTTTCGATTTCTCTTCTTTTCCGAAAAGAATCGATCACTATAAGCGATCAGTTCTATCGAAGCTCCAAAAATCGATGCTTTAATTAGTTCCATAATTTGATCAATACCGTCTATAACCAAGGTTATAGATTAAAGAGGTATGCTCATCTGACTTCGCGCCGCACGAAATCAGTAGCGCGCAGTTCAAAATCCAAATCCAAGATGGCCGGAAAAAGTAGAAAACATTGTATACTCTTTCCAGAAAACATCGGGCTCCCTCTCCAGAAAAGCAGAAAAAAGTCCGATGTTTTCTGGAAAGAGTATACAATGTTTTCTGCTTTTGTCGCGGCCATCTTGGATCTGGATTTTGAACTGCGCGCTACTGATTTCGTGGCGCGAAGTCAGATGAGCATACCTAGCTCTTTAATCTATAACCATACCAATGATAATTTTTTGAGGTTAGGGTCGTCTTGGTGTACATGTATAAGTACTCGATTTTTACGCCTTAACGACATAGTGTGTCCAGCTGTTATGAACGTAAAACCAGGTTTTCTCATCATAAGATACCCCTGTCTCACCCCTATCGCGTGGTTCTTCATGTATTTTGACCCGCTGATTTCAAATTCGGCCTTAGTTTTTACTCAAAACTCATACTTTTTCCAGAATTTCGAATTTTTTGCTTTCGGAGACGTAATTTCGAATTTACGTAAAATCTAGGCCAATTTAATGGAAACTGTGGCATTTTTGAAATCAGCGTCTCAAAATACGTAAGATAGCGATGATGAAGTGAAATCGTAGGCGTAGAATTATTCTAAAACACTGAAAATTAGTAAAATTAACACTGATGGATGGTGAATATCGCGGACACATTATGTCGTTTTTGATGCTTACTTGATGAGTACCGTCTATAATCATACCAATGATACTTTTTTGAGGTTAGGGTCGTCTTGGTATACATGTATGTACGTTGAAAAAAAGGCAATCGTCGTAATACCAGATTCTAGTCATACTCCCAGAAGCACAACGTTATAGGAACGACCGAAAATCTTGTACGTTGACTATAGAAAATTCTAATGTTAATACCAGAATATGGTCTTAGAACTAGAATTTCTCAAAAAAATTCAAGAAATGTGGTACAAACATTAGAATTTCTTAAAGAAGAATCAAGAACTGTGCGGTACAAACACGATAATTCTGGTAATTGTATTATCCCTATTATAGGCTCCAGAGCTGCCGTTGTGCGTATAATTTATGGCATTTTTCAACTCATCGATGATTCCGCCGGTTGAGAAAAGATTGCACAGTTCAGTTGAGTGTATGACTGTAATGCACGGAAATACTCTGATCTGTAAGTTTTTCTCAATCGGTGGAAACGCCGTGTAATTTTTAAAATGCCCGCAAGTTTTTTAAGTCATCGACGAATCTCCGGTTGAGAAAAGATTCCAGATGCGAGTATATTTTCTTGCACTACAGTCATACACTAAACTGAACTGTATAATTTTTTCGCAACCGGTGGAATCATCGGTGAATTGAAAAATGCCATTAATTATACGCAAAACGGCAGCTCTGATATAGGCTCACATATTGTCATGCCTCTGGTCATCTCCCCCCCCCCCTCCCGGTGTATACGCTTTTGGAGAGTGAAATGCGAAATCGTGATTCATCCTTTCTAAATACGATTTTCATCTCTTTTAATTCTGTGTATTAGTGATTAATGCCAAAAATTCCATTACTGACGCATACTCGTTCAATTTTAGTTGAATTTCAAAAAACAAGTAAGTAAATACTTGAAAAAAAAGAAGAAAAAAATAAAAATGGAATCCAAAACTTGGGGCTTACTGCTCGGAAAAGGGACACTTCCAAACTTGTGTGTTCAAGCGAAAAAAGAAACTTAATCGGTTAAAATACCTCTTTAAAATGCTTATAGACGTACTTTTGTAACACCCCGTATGGACTTTCAGATTTCCGTATGCGGTTACTAACATTCGTTCGGATACTTTTTATTCCTTCTTCCAAAAGTTAAGAATAGGAAGGAAATGTTACGATCGTTCTGTTGGCAATTCGATTGCACCCGTGCGGCGCGGCGTGCACTTTCATGAATTTCCTCGCCACGAATGACTAGTCACAGGACGGCCACAAAAGTTAAGAAATAAAATTCCTTAATTTGTCTTCCTTGTTTCTCTGATTTATCGTCTGACTTCCCGACTTTTTAGAGAGAGCAGGATGCAATAAAATACCGCAATTCCTTTAAGAAAAAAAATACAGCGAAATTCAGTAATTTTGCGGAACGTTTATTCACTGATTTCTGTAAGAGAGTTGTTTCACATCTTATAAAATATGAGGGATTTATTTGAGGATTTGAGTATATGAATGGGGCAGTTGCAAGGGTCTGAAATTTGGTGTTTTGTATAAATAAAATTATAGTACTTGATGAGCTGAGAACAATGGTGCCTTTGGTTTTTTCATAAGCGTCCCAGTTTTGGAGATACACACGTGTAAAAATGTAAGGACTCGTGGGTGTAGTGACGTCACTACGCGGAATTCCCATTTAAAACAATGCATTTTGGGCCAAAATCTCATCTCCGGAACAATGGGACATAATTAGAAACCAAAGGCATTTTTGTGCTCAGCTCATCAAGTACTTTCATTTTCTTTATAAAAAATTTATCATTTCAGACCCTTGCAACTGCCCCATTCTGCGTAGTACAACCGCGACTCTATACACAGAAAAAAAAAAGGTTTTACATTTTATTTATTTATTTATTTATTTATTTATTTATTTATTTATTAACTATCAACGGGACAAGTCCCAATTACAAAACAAATATAACAAAGAAATTAGCGACTTAACAAGTGCTGTGGCGGCTCGTGATATTTGGCAACCATGCAAGTTTTTCATTTAAACGTAGGTAAAATAATGGATTCTTGCGGAGGCTGGCAGCCTCCGGGAGAATCGATTGTTTTACATTGGTTAAATAGGAGGAGGACACGGTTGCCAAATTTCACGAGCCGCCACTGAACAAGTGGTGCAGACAAAAAAGATTAAATTAGAATACAAAAATTAAAAAAACAAGAACGTGTTCCTTGACAAGAAATTTAAACCTAGAAATGGGAAATTTAATAAAAAATATTTTTGAATTATGTGACAATGAGACGTACTTTTAAACTAAGATTAATTGTTTTTATAGTAAAAATAATTGTTTTTAAAATAAAAATAACTGTTTTATAATTGAAAATAATTGTTTATAGATTGTAAATTCGGTATTTTGATCGTATGAAAAGTTTTTTTTTCAATTTATCAAAACTTACAATTAGTTTCAATTTTAAAATACGTCTTTATTTTGTCATATATAATTCAAAAATATTTCTTTTTAAATCTAGTGAGTATATACATATTGTATACAGTACAAAAATAAAGAAAGGCTGTCGGAAGAGAAGATCATCAAAAATAAACTCAAAAGCAGTTATTGGCGGATATAGCACCCGCGAACCGGGGGGGGGGGGCTTGGGATTTACGCCAACAACTGACCCACCTTTTCTTTTTTCTCTCGTTCTTCCCCCTTACTTCCCCCTCTTATCTTCCTTTTTTGACCGAATGGGGGGGGGGCGGGCGGTCGCCGATGAAAGAAGTGACTGCTCGTGAATTAATGTGATATGCAGTGGCGTAGCCTGCTATTTGGCAACGTTGCAGTTCGTCCATTTAAACCCATGAAAAAGATCGAACGATAGGGTGTTCGGTGAACACCTTCGCATTCGACCTTTTATACGGGTTTAAATGGACGGTAGACGGACTATTGGGCGAAGAGGGGTGAAAACCGACCCTTTTGGGCGAGGAACATGAGGTCTTTTGGGCGAGCTAAAAAATAGGGGTTTGGAGGGGATCCAGCGAAGACAAGGGGCTTTTTGGGCGAGTTAAAAATGCACAAAAATACGATTTTCATATTTACTCACCGTGATGCCAGATAGTCGAGTGTAAGAGGCAGGTCCGAAAAATTGGAAATCACTTAAATTATCACAGAAAAATAACAAAATATTGGTAAAAGCAATTAAACCTTTTACGCAAAACAGCCACAGCAAAAAATCACAGCTGATCGTAATTGAGGAAGAATTTTAAAAATTATATGTAGAAGAAAACACTTAAACCTATTATCACAGCTGATCGTAATTGAATAAAAACTGGCAAATTTTAATTTTTTTTGCCCTGATACAAATAACGAAGCTCTTTCACGTATTGAAGGCAACTTTCTGATGATTTTGAACCTGCCTTGAACTGATTTCATGATGTTTCAGCCGCAGCCATCCGATCAGCGCAACTGCTTTCCGTGGTTCATTCTCATTGTTGCGCCGGATGGAGTAAACTTTTGAGAAATTCACCTCGTAATCTTCGATATTATGCCTCTGAATAAGATTGTAGTCGCATTGCGGAGAACTGCGAGGCTGTTAAGCCTACAAATTGACCTCGCCCAAAAGACCCGTTGCATCTACCTTCATCTGTCTGTTCCCCCACATTTTCCTCGCCCAAAAGACCTCCCTTTTTTTACCTGATTTTACCCCTTCGCCCAAAAGGGTTGCGCCCAAATGGACACAATGCAACGTTGCCAAGTTGCACGCTACGCCACTGATGATATCTTTAGCCGAGATGGGAGTCCCCCATTGTGACGAGCGGGTTCGTTCGACCACCATCTTTAAACTTTGTTGAACGCATATGTTGAGTTTTTGAGTAGATTTTGAAATTTTTTGGTGCTTTCAAAGTGATTTTCTTGCTCTAATACCGTGGGATTTGACGATTGACCCTCAATAATGCTCTAACAAAAGTTTGCAAAGGATCAATCATTATGAACCTCTAAATTCACCTCCAGTTTGGCCAGACGGTATTCGATATAACCAAAGACATTATATCATATAGACGGAGTGCATTACAAAGATCCTTGAGGCAAACTAGCGGTACTATTCGCATGCTCACCAAAAATGATCACCAGTCATCAGCCTGCTCAACGGTTGCAGGAAAACTTAAATTGGTAATCTTTTTTAGGTTATAATCTTTGGCAAAACTGGTGACAAACAAACCGACGCCATTTTGAGAGTGAATGAAAGCTACATACTATTTCCAATTGTGTGAGTTATTTGAAGTTTTTTTTGATCTTATATCATACTGTTGTCAAAATGATGGTCATTGAAAAGTGTTTTATCCATCTTCGATCTCGATTTTTATAAAGTAGTAAGTTTGGATTCAGAGGTTATGTTCGTTTGTTTGTCACCAGTTGAAGGTTCCTCTCCCAATTTCGAAAGTGGACTCGCCCGTCTGCCTACTGTAGTGTACGCTAAGTTTGCCTCACCCGCAGCTCAATGTTACGGTATAGGATGTACTCCGTCTATATGATATAATCAGGGCTGCCGTTTTGCGTATAATCAATGCTATTTTTCTATTCACCGATGATTCCAACGGTTGAGAAAAGATTACACAGTTCAGTTCAGTGTATGACTGTAATGCACGAAAATACTCTGATCTGTAATCTTTCCTTAATCGGTGGAAACTCCGTTGATTAATTAAAATATCCGCAAGTTTTTTAAAGTCATCGACGGCTCTACCGGTAGAAAAAAGATTACAGATGCGAGTATTTTAGTATATTACAGTCATGCACTGAACTGAACTGTGTAATATTTTCTCAACCGGTGGAATCATCGGTGAATTGAAAAATAGCATTGATTATTATACGCAAAACGGCAGCCCTGGATATAATGTCTTTGGATTTAACCCAGTTTCATTCGGCAACATTGCAAGAGCATCACTGTCGTCAAATTCTTCTTTTGTGTATGTATACATCATAATCGAATGCTTAAATTTAAACTGGATTCGATGTTTCTATGTCTTTTAAGTTGTGTATGAGGATTCTGATCACGTGAATCAAAAATTCGAGTGCCTCGTTTGTAACTCATTACTTAATCTGGTCGCCTTCTCTTAAGGGGGGAGGGGGGGGATGTCGCAAAGCGGGTACGAGGGAACACCGGGGAAATCCCTGAAATTCAGGGCTCGGTGTTGCCAGTGTGAAGGCAAACTCCGCGTATCTCGCTTGCAGTGGCGTAGATAAGAATTTCGCGCCCCCCCGCGAGATTCACAGTGGCGCCCCCTACTGGACTGCCCCCTGTCCCGTGCTCACCACCCCCCCCCCCACCAACACCACCAATTCACCTATTTCGTTAAGAATAACCAGATACCTAGCGTGGTCACTGTTGATTGTTTGATGTTTTAAATTTTTTGATTAATACAAATGTGAAAAAAGAATACTCCTTATAACTTTATAAACAAAGCTCGTGAGAAAAAATGCCGTTTAATAATTTGCATAAAGATTAATTAATAATTAATCTCTATCTTCAAGTCACATACATGTGTGCTTTCGATGCGAGCAGAGCGCACAAGATACCGATCCATACTAACTAAAACTTGGTCTAAACAGTCACCAAAAACCAAGGGGAATGAATTGAGAGACTTCGCATTCTACGTACTCATATAAAAATTGCTTGATAAGCGTCTTCTTGCTACCTTGGAAAAAAAGGGGGAACGGGTCAGCGCCGGCGCCAGGGCAGCCTCAAATTAAACCGACAGGAAAGCGAAGTATAAGATAAGACGATCATGAAGTTGGAGTCGCGAGCGGCGAGAGATAAGGATCGAAATGATCGAATCCTGCAGACCATAAAAAATATTGCGGCATATTCCTTAAATGAATCACAACTCAAGAGCTCAAAGCAACTGACAGTCAAAGATAGGTGTAATCAGTGACGGATCCAGAAAATTTTTTTAAGAAGGGGACACCCTTGAAATTTTTGAATTTGGAGCGTTGCAGTAAGAAAGTTTGAGCTATTTTCTGCTGATAAAAGGCAAAAATTGCGGCTTCTGGGGGGGGGGGGGGAGGCGTGCTCATCCCCGTGGATCCGCCACAGGGTGTAATGATTGCTGAAGCTGTTGATTCCCTAACGTTTTGCGAGTGTGTGTCGGTCTCCTTCTTACGACTGATTCGTCCTCATAATCATTTTCGGGGCCGCTCAAATGGTATACATACGGTCGGCAGGGGGTGGCGCCCCGTTTCAATTAGTAAAAACATAGAGAGTGAGAAAGTTTGGAAAGAGGGGAGTGGAGAGAACGTTAGACAGAGGTTGGGAGGGTTTCGATTGGAAAGGGGCGCCGCCTCCAAGTTCTTGCACACGACACCAAAATGCTGAAATTGGCCCGCATTCTGATTTTTTTTTTTTTTTTTTTTTTTTTTGCTTACGTTTAATACATCTACCTTGAGAAAGCCCAACGGCGAATGCGATTAAAGGCGCCTGTCGGCGCCTTTAATCGCATTGGCTTTTTTGCGCCCCTTGGACGCTGCGCCCCCCCGCGCCGCGGGGGCTGCGGGGGTGCTTCTACGCCACTGCTCGCTTGTCGATAATCGAGAATTGAGGCGTTCAGTAGCGTCGCGTGAAATCCGGCAAAGATGCGTTTCGTTCTATTGAAACCGTATAAAATATCGATTCGAGGGAAATGCACTTTCCACCTACCAATGGATTGTTTTAGTACAGCAAGCGATAAATAGGACCGATTCATGTTCAGGGACATCTAGTTCAAAACACTCTATCCATGGGCGGATAGAGGGAATAGTCTTTCTCTCTCTCCCTCCATTTAAACTTATGTGTTAGAAAAGGACAGCAGAGTTGGCCATCGCGTGACTTTGGCCCCCTTTTCTGTCCTTTTCTAACGCACGTTTTCAAATGGGAGGAGAGAGAGAAAGGCAATTCCCTGTATCCGCCAATGACTCTATCTTTCTGTAGTTTTCCCGTAAGCGAATTGCTGTCCTTAATAATCACCTATAAAAGTAGTTTATTAAAGTTGTTCAAAATTTCTGAAAAAATAAATAAAAAGGGTTGGTCAAGGGCAAGTCCTTGCTACCGATCAGAATGGTGAATTTCCACTCTACTCGCTGAGCAGTGGCGGCTTGTGCATTTTGGCAACAATGTATTCTCTCCCTTTAAACCTATGTAAAACAATCGATCCTCAGGAGGTGTAATTGCACCCCCAAGAAATCGATACTTTTACATAGGTTTAAATGGCAAATAAGCACGGTTGCCAAATTGTAAGAGCCAAATTGCCACCACTGTCGCTGAGGTATCTCTGGCGCACTTGGTAAAGGATTAAAATGGTGGGGCTTATTTCTTCAAACTACCATCTATGTATTTATGATGTAATTTCCCGCCTGTTTTTGCATTCATTTGGGCTCATTCCAGAAAGGAACTTGTGGGAAGGAGGGCGGGGGGGGGGGGGTCTCCCGTGGGAGTCCCGCGCCCTCCCTCCCGAATACGCCCATCATATACGCTAAAGATGGGGTTTGCCCCAAGCAGCCGAAGCTCTGTAATATCGATGACAATCAGTAGCGCACCGAGAATTTCTTCATCTCTCTCTCTGTTCTCCATTAAAAAACGTATGTTAGACAAGGATGGACAAGGGGATAAAACCCCCTCTTTCTGTCCTTTCTCTACTTATACATTCAAATGGAAAATGAGAGAGATGAAAGAGATCCTGGTTGCGCCATCAGTGATGACAATTATTGAAGAGGTCAGGCTATTCAAGAAATTATTGAACTGTCTCCCTGTAGGAACATCATTTCTAATGAGAAATGAATCGAGGTTTTTTCCCTTCTACGCGCCAACTCGCGCTCATGGTCTCCTCACCGCTAGCCGTACTAACCATAAGATAATCGTCCATGAAATATTCATTAGCTCTGTTCAGTTCACGTGTTGCTCGCGTTTAATTCTGTATTGATTTTCAATTTTCAAAGTCACTCTTTCCCTCACGGTACGGCGTATATCGATCCTTCGCGGAGCTCATCGCCTGGTTGTAGATGTTATACATATTCGGATGAAATTTACGGCGTGAAGGCGAAGTCGACTTGTCACATGGATAAAAATTGAATGATGAAATTTTTGATGAAATTTACGAGGCTTGTGGTGGATTTTTGCCCCGACCACAACTTACGGTAAACTCTTTACTAGATGCCTGCCTGAACCTCTCAAATGTTAGGTCGAATTAGCTCGATCATTTTTGATGACGTTGATCCGCGGGCCGATCATTTACTTCATCGTTAAAACGATCGTTAAAGACTTGTGTATGAGTGATTCTATTGGTCGAATATTGTAAAACTTAGCCGTTGCTATGGTTAACCATCGTTATAGTGTCCGGTTTTTAAAGGTTACTCATGAGTAGCCAAGTAGCCTTTATAAAACGAGACTCTTGACGATGGTTACCTTAGCAACAGCCAAGTTTTAGAATTTTCGACCAATAGCATCAATCGTAGACAGTTTTAACGATCGGTTTAATGATAAAGTAAATGATCGGCCCGCTGGTGTCTTTAGTAGAGTTTATCGTACCGTTTCGTCGGGACAGTAATTAACTTCGAGCTTTGTGAATTTTATTGGTTATCAATAATTTTTCCCGTGAATCTTTGGCAAAATAGGATTTTTTTTTCTTTTTTTTTTTTGCTTTGTAGTTTCTTTCTCCTTCCACCGTATGGCAGGAATTGGCTTTAAATACCGGATTTTTATTTTTTTATTTTTTATTGAAAATCTAACTTCATTTCAAATAGACTGCTTCAGTGCCAATTTACGCTATATTTACTTAGAAAAAAAGCTGTTCGCAAGATTTACCATCAGTGGCGTCGCGTGCAATTTGGCAACATTGTATTCTATCGATTTAAACTCATGTAAAATATTGAATTCAGGGGGTGTACAGTGCACACGGAAAATTCGATATATTTAATGAGTTTAAATGGAGCAGTTGCATTGTTGCCATATGGCACGCGACGCCACTGTTTACCATCAATTTTATCTGATTTTGAAAACAAAAATAGTCTAGCAAAGGCCTTCAGAAAAAGGTTTGAAATCTATGATCGCATAGAATCATAGTTTTTCCGCTTTGTTGTCCTGTTCTTTCCATCCGAAGACACTCTTTCCACAAACATACTCTGAATTGCGGTTTGTTTGGAACTAAAGCTGGCGATTGATCGATTGATTGATTCACTAAAATTGTCTATGGCGCCACCGTCGTAACTTGTCACGTTTTGTCGCATCAATGTCGCTCGGCGGATTGATCGACTCGACCCGAGGTCGACCCCTTTTGCGCCTTCGAAAAAAAAAGACTAATTAACCCAACCTCTATATCGGGCGACGATGTATATATAGATATATATGCATATGTATACCATGATATAAATACAGTCATAGTCGACCGCCAATTTTTTTCAATTGTTCGCGCTGCTTTAGTTGCTAGTCATCTGTCAACGCTCATCATTAATAAATTGCTAATATATTTATTAACGAACGATGCGACATGCCGCGTACCGCGCCACTGTCGTCGCCCCGCTACTGACTCTCCCTCCCCCCCCCGCCATCGCTCCTCCCCGCCTTTTTGTATGCCACTCCATGCATCTTCCCTCCCGGCGTACCCCTACGCTGAGAACTGCATCTCAGTGCTTTGCTGCCAAGCGTCTGTGGCTTGAGCTCAAATACATAAAATTTAGGATGTTATGGTGGATTGGTGGCTCTTGCAAACTTTTGCATCTGGGGATTGAAGAGTTGGTTCTTGCATAAAAATCTGTAAAAATGACGATAAATACGCTAAGAAATCACGAAAATCACTCTCAGAATCGGGCATAAGCCCTTATGGGTCAGGGTCAAGCCCAAGTGTGTTCGTTTTTCTCATTGAGTCTATTTCAAGTCGTTTTGGTCTTCACTCCGAACAAACGCAAATATAGATGAAAACACTACAATAGATAAGGTCTCGTCGGGGTCGGGCGCCTTCAATTCGTCGGATAGGCAATTCTAACTCCACCGAGTACGAACAGTTAACTACCTTACGTTTAGAAACGGAGGAGTGGTTTTCTCTTGAACTAACCTGGTCCTTAATGGGTTAGTGGCGGAAAAACGCAGATATCATGGGAGATTCCTATCTAAATCGAGACATATATTATCTCTGTGTTTCCGCAGAGAAAGCGACAAATTAGACAGGAATCTCCCATGATACCTGCGTTGAATCGTCATTACGTACTTGACGTTTTAGCAGTTATGTGAGTTTATTACTGAATTTTAGACTTTCTTAGTGCGATTTTCGTGATTTTCGCTGGTTTTTACATCAGATTGGCTATTCATTTGCCATCAGTAAAAATTTGCAAGAGCCCCATTGTTTTTCTAAGAAAATCAGTGAAAAGAGGAAAAACAAGTATTTTCAACTCGAAAAACGCTCACAGGAAACTTAGAAGCGTCATCTTCAACAGGTCTATTTGATGGGTCTATGGGTTTAAATAGACGAACTGCAACGTTGCCAAATTCCACGCTACGCCACTGATCTAAGGAGGTGGCTGACATTATTTTATTCGCCGACTGTAAGTAAATACCACCTGATTTAGATACCCGTCACAATATATGGAACATCTGTCGTGCTCGATAGTTACTGGCACTGCGCAGAAGATTGCCGAGATATGCGTTGCTACTTCATTAATAAACCTCGGGGAAAAGTTAAGTTGACTCAACCCTGCAGAGCCGTAGGTCAACGGTAATTTCCAGTGAAGTTTCATGCTACGTCGTTATTCTGAACTCGGATCGACGCTCAATGAATGGAAGTGGGGATTTCCCCGGTCAAGAGCACGGAAAGAAAAGAATAAAAAGCTCAGCTCACCGGATATTTCCTCCGAGAAGCTGTTGTAGGTCGCATGCGAAGCAATGTTCTGCCATTAGCGGATTTTTCGGTTTCAGGACATTTCGTCAACGACTTTTTGTCCGCGCGCATGTTTCGTCCAACTGTTTACGTCGCTTCGTTTTTTCGGCAGCAACATATTGGTCCACTTAGTAAATAATGTCCAAAGTTTATCGGTTCAAATAAAAACACCAACTCCATACAGGAAATATTGCAAAAATTGGGAAACATCAAATTTTGGTATAATTTTTGATAAAACTCCCATGATCATTCGTTGGGAGCCTGATGAGCGGCAGCTGCGGGTTTTACCAAACTTTTGACAATTAGACTTTTGGCAACAGAAAATTTGGAAAAAAAATAAAGAAAAAAATAGAATGACATCGGTAAGGACAAGAATTACTCCACACGAAAATGAAGTTACCGTAACAGCACCTTCTTCTACCTTCCATTTTCTTATTTTCAATGTTTCCATAAATTCTTTTCCTTGCAGTATGATTATTTTTCATACATGTTCTTAACTGTTGTCAAAAATTTTAAATGTTCAGTAAAATCAAACGTATGGACTAAAATTAAACGCATGGACCTATCTTTTCTTGCCTTCATACATGCGTGGTCGAAGAGGTCCCCTTTTCTGTGATCACAAACAAAGAAACTTTCGAGGAAATAAAGTATAAAATCAAAACAAAAAAAGCTCCGGGCATTGACCGAATCACGGGCCAAATTTTAAAGGAATTGTCAAATAAAGCAATTTCAAAGCTAACCCAAATATTTAACGCAGCACTTAAATTAAAACATATACCCTCTTCTTGGAAAAAGGCTGAGGTTATTGTGATCCCCAAAGCTGGAAAACCACCTGAGGAGGTAACCTCATACAGGCCAATCTCTCTCTTGCCAGTTATCAGTAAACTGTTTGAGAGACTATATTTGAAAAGACTAATGCCTCTAATTTGGGAGAGAGCCCTCATACCTAATCATCAGTTTGGTTTTAGAGCAAAACATTCAACAATAGAGCAAATACATAGGCTTGTAAACATTATTGAGAAAGCCGTTGAGGAGAAAAAAGTTGTATCAGCTGTTTTTCTTGACGTTGCACAGGCTTTCGACAAAGTTTGGCATGAAGGCCTTTTATTCAAAATTAAACAAATTTTACCCAAAAACCACTTTGAGATTCTGAAGTCTTATCTTTCTAATAGGGAATTTAGAGTTATATGAGGCCTCTCTCTCGGAATTTAGGCCACTTCTCGCTGGTGTTCCCCAGGGTAGTGTCTTGGGACCCATTCTTTATCTTCTCTTCACGAGGGACATTCCAGTTTTTGAAGGGACCACGCTGGCAACTTTTGCAGATGACACGACAAATTTTGCTGTTGGAAATAGCCTGAGAGAGGCAAATGAAAAAGCTCAAAAAGCTCTCAATGTGATTACACCATGGACCAAAGACTGGAAAAGTAAACTGAACGGTCAAAAGTCAATCCATACTATATTTACCTATAAAAAAGTAGGATATGAACCTGTGTTTTTAGATGGCAAAATCGTTCCATTCGCCAGCACAGCCAAAAGCTTAGGGCTTACCCTAGATGCCAAACTTAAATGGCGTGAACATGTCAAAATAAAAAGAAAAGAGTTGAATTTAAAATTGAGCAAAATGTACTGGCTTCTTGGAGGGAGGTCTAAACTTTCATTATCTAACAAACTGCTCTTATACAAAGGGTGTCCCAAAAGTAAGTGGACTGATGCTGTCATTTCAAAAGTATTCAATCTAGAGACTTGATCTTGGTCTTATTTTGAGGATCAAATCATTTTCTATCGATTAAGACCAAGATCAGCTCATTTCATTAAAAATTAAAATAGTTCTGACGGATTTTGTGACGGGTGAACGCGCGCCGCCTATAGGTTTTTGACAATAATTGTTAAATTGTTTTCTTCTCATCTCTTATACATTTCCTGTGAACTTTTTTCACTTGAAACTACTTGCCAATACCTTAAGCGACGTGGCATACATGTATGGCCGTCTGCCGGCTTCAGTCGTTGTCTAGGTAACGAGATGAGACGGGCAATTCGCAAGAAAAATCAGGAGCAATCTCGCCACGGCACGCGCCGGTCAGCACTTGTTCACTGTTCAGGACGCGCGCGCGGTATGCTGGGGATTTTGCGGCCGCATAAATCAAATTTTACCCGTGAATTTTTAGAGAAGAAGGGTATTAAAGTGTTGAGACAACCACCGTACTGTCCAGATCTCGCACCATGCAACTTCTGGCTGTTTTCAACATTGAAAAGAGATCCTCGTGGACGAAGATTTGAGACTAAGGCTGAAATCAAGACAGCAGTTCAAAAAACCCTGAAAAAAATTCCAGAGGAAGAATTTGAGAAGATTTTTCTTAGAAAATAGGAGGAAAGAATGCACAAATGTCTGGAAAGTGGCGGAAAATACTTTGAAAAGCAACCGGAAATTCAGGCAGAGTCGGGGGATAGCGGAATAGAAGATATTAATAATTGGTAATAATTTTTTTTGTCAAAAACCTATAGGCGGCGCGCGTTCACCCTTCACAAAAACCGTCATAACTTTTTTAATTTTTAAAGAAATGAACTGATCTTGGTCTTAATCGATAGAAAATGATTTGATCTTTAAAATAAGACCAAGATCAAGTCTCTAGGTTAAATAGTTTTGAAATGACAGCATCAGTCCACTTACTTTTGGGACACCCTTTGTACAAGCAAGTTTTAAGGCCTGTATGGAGCTACGGTTGCCAGCTTTGGGGATGCACTGTAGAGAGCAACCTGAAGATAATCCAAACATTCCAAAATAAAGTTTTAAGAATTATAACCGACGCCCCTATGTACTCCAGGAACGAGGATATCCATAGGGACCTGCAAATCGAGACAGTAAAACAGGTGGTCATGAAAACAGCTAAAAGACATGAAGAAAAACTAATCGAGCATCCTAACCCCACCATTGACGTACTGCTTGATAATGAGAATCTGATCCGGAGATTAAAACGTCGGAAAACGTTTGAATTGTCTTCAGGCCGCTTTCTGAGGGGATAAAATGTAAAAATGTATATTTATTTCGTGTTAATTTTCAACATAAATTGAAGTAAGCAATTGGCAACTGCGTTGCCAACTGTGTTAAATTATTTAAATTAAGAGATAGAATACTGTTAAATATTCGCTTCTATTGCGAATAGGTGCAGGGTTGAGTGAGTGCAATGCACACACAAATATTAAAAAAAAAAAAAAAAAAAAAAAAAACAAAAAAAAAAAAAAAAAAAAAAAAAAAAATACATGCGTGGACGTATAACGCCTAGACGAATTGGTATGCGGACAAAAAGTCGTTGGCGAAATGTCCTATAACCGATTTTTCTCCGGTACAAGCTAGTTATAAGATTTTAATGCTCAAGTTGTACCAGAATAAAATTGGGCAAAAAGGAATGTAATCGATTACACGATTACTGGGCAGTAGAATCGTCAAATGTTTGGATGGGAATTAAATATCTTTTTCACAGATCTAAAATAAAATTTAGGGTGATTTTGATCAGACCTAATTGGACTCATTTATAGAAAAGGGACCTACTCGACTTCAGACACTGAGAAAATAAAGCAGCGATAGACATAATACCAGACTCTAGTCATATAACCAGAGGTACAACGACATGTGAACGACAGAAAGTCTAGTACTTTTACCAGAAATTTCTGGTGTAGATACCAGAATTGGTCATAGAACTAGAATTTCCCAAACATTTCCAAGAACTATGGCACAAACACTAGTATTCTGGTAATTGTCCTACTCCTTACATAGGTTTACGTATTGTCATGTTTCTGGTCATCTTTTTTTTTACCAGTGAACGTTGCCTTCTCTTGACTTTAATATTATTATAAAATTGGACGTAGTGCAAAGAATGGGTCTGTTGCATACTTTTGCTACAACAATACAGAACCTTGATTCTTATGTAAAATTCGGCGAAAATAACGATATGCGCACATTAAAAACGTTCAAAATCCACTCATTAACTCAGGAAATCACTTCAATTTCAAACAGCCCGTGCTACACTAGACACTATTTGCACCGGTATACTACTACATAGACGGAACCACTGTGCATAAGTAAACAACATCGTAACTACAAAATGATGGAATTCCCTTCTAAATGCATGAACTATTGGCTGCATTTGTTGTCTGGTCTTTTTGGTTTATCAAAGATTACAAAATAATATAAGAAATGTATACGCATCTAAACGAAACATTCCAATGTTTGTAAGTTCTGTTCATATTTACATAAACGAGATGGTTCCATCTATGTGGTTATAAGTCGGTGATATAGTGTCTAGTGTAGCACGGGTTGTTTGAAATGGAAGGTATTTTCTGAGTTAATGAGTGGATTTTGAAAGTTGTTAATGTGCGCATCGTTATTTTCGCCGAATTTTACGTTAGAAACAAAGAGTTATATTGATGTAGCAAAAGTACGCAACAGACCCATTTCTTGTAACTTCTAAGAACTTCCCTTCTCTACTTTAAGTCTTGGTCCAGAAACTGTTGAGAAATTTTATTCATCCGATTATTTTTAAGGGGATTGAAAAGCAAAGATTAAATGACAAACGTCGGAATACTAGTAGGTCTGTTTAGGAAACATGTTTCCAATTGTTCTGCAACTTTAGTATGATGGGTGACTTGCAAATAATCAGCCTTGACCACCGTAAAATCACCCTCCAAAAAAACCAACGATTACGATTGCTCGGTAATCGTGTAATCGATTACAACCCTTTCCCCAACTCTGAGTTGTATCATTGCCCGTTGCGTAATTTTGACGGGAAACGCCTGTAACATATCGTAGAACGAGTTGTACCGGTCGCCAGCTTTTAGGTTTACTACCGGAGCACAGTGTTTTTTAGGGGAAAGTTCTGGTCTATGCTTTGCAAACTCTTGGATTGGGGGGGGGGGGATATTTTATGCAAAATCCCTCTGTAGTCTGACTCAATGGGGCTGTTGCACACTTTTGCTGTAAGCTATTTTAAAGTCGATTCTGGTGGAAAAACCTCCAAAAATAACGATGACATAGCACTAGCAACCTCCGAAATCCACTCCTAAACTCAATAAACGCTTTTATTTGCGCGAGCGTAATGGTGGCCTAGGGCAGTGATAATGGGAGATTCCCATCTATAACAATACTGTAACTCCATCAAGAAGTGACCAGTGTCACTAGATGTCACGGTACCATTCATCAGATGTGGATCACTTCTGTGATGACTAATTGCTCTGTGAATCATCCTTGTCATCATTGAGAGAGTGACGAAATTGAGATAGGAATCTCTCATTATTACTGCCTCAAGCCACCATTACACTCGCTCAAATAAAAGCGTTTATTGAGTGTAGGAGTGAATTTCGGAAGTTTTTAGTGCTGCCATCGTTTTTTGTCGCGGTTTTTACACCAGAAACGAGTATTAAATCGCTTGTAGCAAAAGTGTGCAACAGCCCCATTTGCCGTTCTTGCGTTGATGATCTTTGATTTTAATTCATGACATGATGCCTGGAAAATGTTATGATTCGATCCATCGTGCGACGCGGTGTCTATGCGGTGGTGTCAATCGATCTTTAATGATGTTAATCGTTCGAACATCAATAATAATCGTCAACTGACGACTAGAAAGATTGTACCTTTTCAAGCACTCCTTTAAACACTCGCGATGTTTGTTTTTCTGTTTTATGATGTAACCTCTGTCATCGATTTTCAACAACATACTGGTAAAAAAAAAACAAAAAAAACAAAAAAAACGTTGATTAATGGAGTAGTGATTTTTATGGATGTGAGACATGGGTAGAAAAGAGACTGAAGATTTGAAACATTCGTTTGTGGCCGATGAATTTTAGACTTTCTTAGTGTGGTTCTCGTGATTTTTGATGGTTTTTACATTAGATCGTGCTATTCTATTTGCTCATTCATTCAGTGAGTAGAAATGCCTGCTTTCTTTAACCCTTTCAATCAGTGTTGCCGGATTGGGGGTAAAAAGCAGAATCGTCCCCATTTAAATCAATGTAAAACGTACGGCTTTTTCACCCCAATCTGGCAACACTGCTTTCAATACCACGCCCGAGTATATTCGTAATTGTCACTCAACCATTCTCACACCAATAGCGTAGCCAGACATTTTTCGAGGGGGGGGGGGGGGTTTCCTAAGATAATAATTTGGTTCAACTTCTCTGTAAACGCAAAAAATTATCTTTTTTTGGGACGAATTTTGGTGTCAGAGAGAGAGAGAGGGGGGGGGGCTCAGACCCCTTGGCTGCGCCACTGCCGCACACTACTCCAATTTCTTACTCATTCTGAAAGCTTTTCAAAATTGTTATAATTCTTAAAATAATCTGTCGTGTAGCGCCTTCAATTAGGAGAATAGGCAAAACTAGAACTGCGGAGTAGGAACATTTAACTACCCTCTAAATTTGATGTTTGCGTTAATTTCTTTCGGTAACTAGGTCGTTGAATGGGTACAATCATATTCACAGTCGTTCCTTGAAAGCTTTTTCAGTCAAGTTAAGGAGGCTCCAAAAAAAAAAAAAATGAGCAGAAGTTTAGTACTTTAAGGGCCGGACGTGGACGTTCCGATCGTACGGCTATTGGCTGGGCCCAAAAAAATATTTGTGCTCAGACTCTCTTACAAGTCGCCCGTAAGTTTCGAATCCTCGACTCTATCAGAACCTTGGAATCCAAATTTCTGACGTCCCCCCCGCCCATCTCTCTCTTCCTGACCCCCCCCCCCCCCCATTAGAATTGTTTGTATTTTCTTTGGTCGTTCACGAGTGGGAAAATCAATTTACTGACGTCTTGTGGGCTTACTGGGTCCGATGCATCCACAAGCGGCCACGTTTTGTGCCAATGTCCCCCTTCTCAGAGTAACAGATCACGCAGCTAATTATGAAAGACATATCCACTAAAAAAAACCTCGGGAATTCCATCCAAAAGCGATGAGGTGCATTCTCTGGAGCGGGGTGGTGCCTGGTGTTCGCGCACCATAAACCATCAGGCACGAGGGGCCGAGACCGTTTCCCCAGCTGGGGTCTAAGAAATACCCGCCTCTGCGATAGTGTGCGGGTACACGTGCGTCCCCAATAAGTATAATTTAAAATGTCTTTTTTTTCGGAACACATTCATTCGAACTTTTTTCGATTCCCTCTAATTTCATGTCATCGAGGTTTTTCTGCATAGATACCGTCGGCGAATTAAATATCAGTCAACACCTTAGATTTTGTCTCATTGTCAGCACTGTTAAAGATTGGCCAACAAATCCAGAGTGCAAATCGGAGCAAACCTAAAAATGAGGGTAAACTTTACTATCATGCGTAGTAAAAATAGGGAATACCGGGAGCAGTGGTGGCTCGTGAAATGCGATTTATCGATGTCCACTCCATTGAACCCTATAGAAAAGTATCGATTTCTCGGGGGTTCAATTGCACCCCCTGACGATCGATACTTTTCTATAGTTTTAAATGGAGTAGACATCGATATATTGCATTGTATGAGCCGCCACTGACCGGGAGTAAAGAGTGAAAAGTACTATCAAGGAAAGTGTGTGCGCCTCTTTTGTGGAGTTCTAATTCCGTAGTAGTGCAATTTATGACTATCTCTTTCCTCTTTTTTGCACTACTTTCTACTCCGCAAATGTTTTACTCCGAAAACTATGTACCGGGAGAAATCGGGGCTTTCAAGTATCCGTAGTCGTAGTGAACATTTTTAACAGTGAGGTAGGTCACCTGCAATGCTAAATTTCATTGTAATACGTATTGCTGGTTGCCTTCCTGAAATAAAATCAAATGAGTCGACTGTACAAGAGTTTTTATAAAGCCTTTCGCTACTCCATTCGTACTATAGGTATACGTTTACTTCTCGTCCAAAAAAATGTCCATTTCACCAATATAAGTGAACGATTCAACAACCTTCAATTCTGTACTTTTGCATCAGACTCAACTAAGCGCCTTCAATTAATCGCACAGGCAAAATAAGTACCGCGGTGAAAGAATATTTATCCTTTATTATATTTATCGAACCTTTTATTGGGTTAAATAGACGAGCAAATATTTTAATTTTTAAGTTGATACTGAAATGGGTAAGCCGGGGAAGTAGCTGAAATGTTTAAGCCGAGTCTAATTAAACACGTACTATATGATATTGTAAGGGGTGAGATTAAAGTTTGCGAACTTTGAAATTGAAGCTTTGAAGACTTTCCAGGGATGCAGCGAAGTCTTTTAAGACCTCGGCTTGGCTTTTCAGCAGTTGCAGTGTGCCCAGTGCATCGGGCTGAATTCAGTAACTCGTGTCTTCCTTCGAGAATGGCTTCACTGTATTTCCGCAAGGATCTAATTTTCAATCGCAACCCTTTGCCCTGTACCCTGTATCAACTCCGTGGCCCTAGACCCTTCTCCTCCTCGCATTACGACGCATCTGCAGCATTGATTTAGAGTAATAAATCGATCTTAAAGAAAAGTTCAAGGAAACAAAGCTGTGGCGACCCTTATCTCCAAAACGCAGTGGCGTTGCGTGCATTCATGCAAAGTCTCTCTGACCATTCAAACTCATCCATAAGAATTATCGAAGTTTTGAATGAACACCCTCAAATTCGACATTTAGCAGTGGCGGATCCAGCCCTCGCGAACGGGGGGGCGAATTTTGGATGTTTGCCCCAAATGACCCCCTTTTCTTGTTTTCGCTCTTGCTTTTCCCCTTCCTCCCCCCTCTTTTCCCACTTTTTTAGGCCGAACGGGGGGAGGGCGGTCGCCTCCTTCGCCCCCCCCCCCTGTATCCGCCAATGACACTTAGTGTGGAGTCAAAAATGGATAAAATGTCGGCCAGTGGCTTAGCGTGCAATTTTGCAATATTGTGTCAAGTCCCATGTAAAATCGAATGCGAAGGTGTTCACCGAACAACCGCAATAGTTCGATCTTTTTCATGGGTTTAAATGGATGAACTGCAGCGTTGCCAAATTGCACGCTACTCCACTGCTGTCGGCATGGGACCAATAAATGTACGGTCCGGACGGTCCTTGTTCTTTAACGTTAGGTGCCATGATGGAAATATAATGGTGGAGGCATCCCGCGATTTGTACCACGATGACTGGCGGATGACGTAGTACCTGTCGGTACGGCGGGGTACGCGGGGACATAAACAAAGTTTGAGGTTGCCGGCCTCGGTGGCTTGGTGGTCAGGACACCTGACTGCCAATCCATAGGTCCCGGGTTCGAATCCCGGTAGTGGCAGCAGATTTTTCACTCGTCTTGTCGCTCGGTCTCCTTAAAAGTGGGTCCACGGCAAAGATTACAGTGGAAATCTGAGTGCTTTGAGCATGGATGTTTCAAGTCCCTGTTGTATGTCTTCTGACATTAAACAAACATTCACACACTGACATTAGTCTATAGTTGGCTGTAGGCTCCTTGACTGGAGTATAAGCCATAAAACAAGCAAAAAAAAAAAAAAAAAAAGTTTGAGGTTATGTTCATGTCTCGCTCTCGATGATCGTGGTACTGCAGATTTGTCGTTGGTACTGACGAAGTATTCAAGACCAAGCTCTTTTTCTGACTCCTCGTTCAAAAATACATTAATCGCCGCCTCAAATTAGTCGCGGTACACCCAGGTACACCTGATTTGGTTGCGGTACGTTCTGGTACATTTTCAAACGCCGCGCCCAATTTGTACCACGATGATGCGCAAGATGGCCGCCAGAAATGGGATGCCTCCACCATTATATTTCCATCATGGTTAGGTGCAGCCCTAACCAATCAGAAGCGAGGGTTCGCCACTTGGGGTCGAGAACAAGGGACCGTCCGTACCGTACATTTATTGGTCCATGGTCTATGATAATGGGTCTGTTGCACACTTCGGCTACAGCGTTTTAAAGTATCAATTTCTATGTAAAAAGCCGAGAAAATAACAATGGCAGCATCAGAAAACACTAAAATTCAGTAATAAACTCACTGATAGCTGACTTCTTAAGCAAATAAACAGTAAACACTGACGGCATCTGTTCGAATTTTTACGTTTCAATATCCTCAACTCCTCACAAAAGGTTGTGAAAGGTACGGAGACCGATATTTGTGTCGGAAACTTATCAAAATGAAGCAATAACTCACAGGATTTTCAAGTATGATTCCAACTTCGATCATCATCCTTGGAACTCCTGTGAGTTATTGCTTCATTTTAATAAGTGTCCGACACAAATATCGGTCTCCGTACCTTTCACAACCTTTTGTGAGGAATTGAGGATATTGAAACGTAAGAGTTCGAACAGACGCCGTCAGTGTTTATTGTTTATTTTTGTTCATGAAGTCAGCTGTGATGAAAGACGGCCATGATTATTTGAATGTGCCGCGCTAATTTCGCGAAATATGGTGCACGTGGTGGAAAGATACAGGGGTGAATAGTGTCTAGTGTTTTTCGCAATTTGTGAGTTTAATACTGAATTTTAGTGTTTTCTGATGCTGCCATTGTTATTTTCTCGGCGTTTTACATAGAAATTAATACTTTAAAACGCTGTAGCCGAAGTGTGCAACAGACCCATTAGCCTTCGTAGCTAATGTGGATGACTTTTAGGTTAGGGTTAAGTAATCGTTTTTAAAAACATTTCCATTGTGGACGACGAATGTTACCGTACACATCACTTGTCGTCTCGTCGTAAAGTGTCACAAAAATATGCGCATCTTAAGGAAATCAAAAGACAAATTGCTCCTGAACCATAACCTTTTAGGTTTTATTCATCCGCATCGGTCACGCAGGTTATACTCACACTTGATTGCCCCACAGTGGTGGCTCGTGCATGGCAACCAAGCATTTTACCACCTAAACCTGCGCAAAAGTATCGATTCTCGGAGATGCGATGAACTTTCTGAAGATCGATTATTTTACATAGATTTAAATGTAGAGAATCCGTTGTTGCCAAATTGAACGAGTCACCGCGTCACTGCTGCTGCACTATATAAATTTGTAGCTCATCGCCTATGACGCAGTTCTTTGTTCACAACGTCACAACCTCAAACCATTGCCACCATCAATCATGCGAGGAAAAAATGATACATCCAGTGGCGAAGTGTGCAATCTGGCAAAGTTGCATTTTTTTCCATTCAAACCTATAAGGAATATCGAAGTCTTGATTGCGTAATGAACACCCCCGATTTCGACCCTTTTGCACGAGTTCAAATTGATACAGCGAAACGTTGTCAGATTACGTGTTGTCGAGTCCCATGGGCGGAGCTAGCAATTTGGCAACTGTGGATTCTTCCCATTTGAATGTATGAGAAACAATCGATTAGAAATTGGGTCATGGCCCCCTCACGAATCGATTGTTTCTCATACATTCAAATGGATAGAATCCACAGTTGCCAAATTGCCGGCTCCGCCCATGTCAAGTCCCCGAGGAACAGGGGGGGGGGGGGGGGTGACCGGAGACCCTCTCAATTAGATTCAGAGCTTTATTTTTACATAACTTAACAACATTAATGGTCTCACATTTTATTCCCCGTATGCGTGCAAGGTTTTTTTTATGTTTGTGTGTGTACGTTTTTCTTGGTAGAATGTAAATTAAAACGCCTTTGTCCAATCAACGCAAAATGAAGTAATTTTCATAAAACAATAAAAAATTCAAGTCGTAAAAGAGGAAGTCGTAAAAAAAAGCATGTGGAGTAAACAACGCGCATGGAATTGGGAAATTCATCGCGTGACTGTATTCGAGTGTGGCGCGGTCTACCGGCAGATGAGCCTATTAAACGTCAGGTGTGATCTTTCAAGAATTCTTGGTTCAATATTGAAGCCGATCCTTCTTGGGAATAGCTAACCTCTTGTTCTATGGGCCCTTCTTTCGGAGGCAGACCACCTCGTTTATTGTCTCTGTCAATGTGTTAGTGTATCAAACATCCGCCTGGAGCTCTTCGAGTTCGGGCATTAAATTATCGGCGAATGAGCACGCGCACTGATGTTTTCAACGAGTCAGATCGCGGCTGCGGCTGTTGGCCTGTGTTAAGAGCGAGGGGTAAGGTTTTTGAGGAGGGGGAGAGGGAGAGGGGAGGTCATGATAGTCGCCTTTCAAGGCTCCTGCACACTTTCTGTTATCATTTTCCTCTTTGTCATCAGTGTTACATCGTTAGCTTCTTTTTCGTTTTGTTTTTTCTTTCCTTTTTCTCCTTTTCCATTTTTTACTTCCTCTTTTTTTCTTCCATTTCCCTTATTTCTCTTTCCCCTTCCATCTCATCCCCTCCCTTCTTTTACATTTTCGTTTTTTTTTTTAGTTTTCTTCTTTATTTTCCTCTGATTTTCTAAGACTTGCTGCCGTATCAACAGTTCCACACCCATTCATTTTATTTTCTCTTTGATTCTCATGGTTCTTATGGAAAATGCTAAAAAAAAAAATTCCAATGGTCGCTATTCCTCTTTCCTCTTCCATCTCATCCCCTCCCCTCCTTAACATGGGTTTTAATGGAAAAAACACAAAGTTGCCAAATCGTACGATTTGCCGCTGTTGCAGTACATGTAAAGTGAAGGTTATTCCTGGAAAGATCGGGCTTGACAGTGTTACAGAATTCTTGAAGACAGTAGCTTCATACTGCCAAAAGCGCCAGCCCATTGGTTTGTAGCGATATAAATTTTGTTTTTTGTTTTTTGTTTTGTTTTAAAGGAGGGGGGGGTTAAGAGTCCTCTTTCGCCAACTTGAGTCCGACGCACAAAATTGAAGAGAGAAGAAGGAAAGAAGGAAGAGAGTAAAGTTAATTCCATGTAACACCATGTCCATGTTATGTTGTGTCAATGGACATAACACACACCGTTGCCAAATCGTCACGCTTCGCTTCTGGAAGCCGGTCCGACCCTATCACGACCAAACACGGGAACGCAGAGAGATGAGCCGAGGCGCTTGCGTGTGAGTGTGTTTGTGTGTGTTTTAGTGTGAGTAATAGAGTCGTGTGAATAGTACGCAATTTGCGAACGGAGGCGTCAACATCACATTCGCGCATGCGCCCTTCCGCCTCTTCACGCTCATTTATTTTTAAATAATATTCTCAAACAATCATCAGTTGCAGACAGATTCTCTTGCCCCCCCCCCCGTTTTCTGTTACCGTCTCGGTCGTCCGCCGGGAGTCTGCGAAGTTCAAAATGATGAGTCGGAATCAGACGATCTCTGAGCTGCTTGTCTGTCTGGTAGTCTGGCGGAGAGTTGTTGGTTTCCTCTCCCCCCCGGCCCCCCTCTCCCCCCGCCCCCCCTTTTCGCCACTCTTTCTTTTTTTCTTCTTTTTTTTAGACCTTAATTGGCAGATTATTGTGTGGCCACGTGCATGCGTGTACATATTGTGCACCGCGAACCCAAGAGGATTCGCATTCGCACTTTATCCCTGCATCAATAGACTGATTTATAGTAGAGCAGTAGAGCGATAAATCGTATCGATCCATTGCGTTGCGTGCATTTTGGCAACAATGTATTGTATCCATTTAACCCTTTAATGCGCGCATTTTGGGATTTGAGTTTTTTCGAGATTTATTTAGACCGTTCGAAAGAGGACTCTTTTTTAAGAACTTTGATGGGTCACACAACTTTTTGAAAAATGTCCATTTAAATTCCATTGAATCACATGTTACATTATTTTGTGCCTCAGGGGTGCCATGGCGCAGTTAAGGGTTAAGCTCATGTAAAATATCGAATTCAGGGGGTGCACAGTGCACAAGGAAAATTCAATATATTTAATGAGTTTAACCCTTTGTCTCCTGACGGTACAAATTTGAACCACCAAATTAACATGGTTTTAAATGTATTTTAAGAAACATCACTATGCACATCAAACTAAACGAGAAAAGTTCATTCTATGTATTGAGATTGATAAAAAATTTGTGGGAAGGGTTTGTAATAGAGCCGGGTTTAAAGGGTTAAATGGAGCAGTTGCATTGTTGCCAGATGGCACGCGACGCCACTGGACTATCGATTGCCGTCCGAGGACCTCTAGTTCCAGTAGCGGCTTGTGCAATGTGGCAACAACGTATTTGGTCCATTTAAACGTATGTAAAACAATCGATCTTCAGGAGGTGCACATGCACCCCCAATATATCGATACTTTTTCATAGGTTTAAATTGTACAAAAGCATGGTTGCCAGATTGCACGAGCCGCCACTGTCGTTTTAAACTATCTTTGATTCAATGTAATTTTCCTACAAGTGCATTTTTGAACGGAAATCTAGGCTACTAAATCGATTAATTAATGTGTCCTTTTTGCGATTATGAATTCCACGTCCTCAAAAATGCATAATTATGCCTGGTTCCTCGGTTAAAAATTCCAAAATCAATCAGATATTACATATTAAACGATGCATTTGAGGTTGGAATGTTCCGAATTCTCGCTAGATTCCCGCTCATTCCATAATAACAACAAGAACATTTTGGTGGTTCCAACCTCAGCGCGCTTGCGCTTTCCATGGTGTAACAATAACCAAGTAACTGCTGTAATCATCAGAATATAATCATCATCATCATCATCATAGTATTTTTCACTCTTTAATCTCGCACACCCTATTTTTACTACGCATGAGAGTAAAATATACCCTCATTTTCATGTTCGCTCCGATTTTCATCTCTCCGGAATTTTTGGCCGATTTTTAACAGTGGAGCACGCTAAACGCCGTACTGATTGTGAGCTGATTATCATTTTGAGCGACCTCTCTATTTTGATATAGCTTGATCTAGAGTCCCTATATATGAAAGAGTCAAGACACGTGAACAGAAGTGAAGAAGAAGAAGGTGTCTGAGGAGCCTAGACTCCTGGAGGCGCGCCTCTTGTTTACATTTTTATCCAACGATCTTCCCGCCAAAGATTACTTATGCATAAGTAATCTTTGTTAGGTCAACCTAACCTCCAATACCCGTTGGCTTCACTACCTGTTTTAAAAGTAATGCGTGAATTTTATTCTGTTCTGAACACATTTTCATCAATTTCTACTGCAAATTTCTTCAGTACAAGCTAAAAATGCCGAAAGTTTCCTCAAAGCTGGGCAGCAGTAAAGATGGTTCCATGAAGATGTAAACAAGAGGCGCGCCTCCAGGCTTCATAGACCCCTTCTTCTTCACTTTTCAGCAGCCAATCAGAGATGGAACCTCGTATGGCGAGACTCTTTCATATATAGAGACTCTAGCTTGATCCAGTCCGTTCGAGACTTGGCAACTAAGGTTGTAACTGTCGCGTCGCTCATCTTCGCGGTATTTTATGGTTTAATACTTATGCACGATGACGCACCGATCTTTCCGATTTCGCGCGTGAAATCCTAGTCACTCCGCGCAGCGTTGTCAAGGAAATCAGCGAATTCCCCCTCTCCCCCCCCCACGTATCCGGGTCATATTCAACCGCCAGCGCGCCTCCCAATGGGGGTCTTGCAAACTTTTGCTGTAGGGGATTGAGGAGTTGATTCTTGCATAAAAACCTTCAAAAATGACGATGAGAGTGCACTAAAAAATCACGAAATTCACTCTCAGAAATTGGCTTAGTGGCGGAGAGACGCAGGTATTATGGGAGATTCCTATCTAAATTGAGACATATCTCTGTGTTTCCGTAGAGAAAGTGGCATATTAGGCAGGAATAGCTGCGTCGAATCGTCATGACGAACTTGCCGTTGTAGCAGTTATGTGAGTTTATTACTGAATTTTAGACTTTAATAATGTGATTTTCGTGTTTTTTTGTGGTTTTTACATCAGATTGGACTATTGATTTGCTCACAGCAAAAGTTTGCAAGAGCCCCATTCGCTGTAAGTTCGTGTCCTGCCGTTTGTGTTTCCTTCAAATGCAATGGATCGGTCCAGTGGTGGATCGGAAAATCTTCTATGGACATTTCAAGCGGGCTCGGGGTTTGTTCGCGTCTAATTTTCTAACGTTATAAGTAAAAGTCGTGACGAATTTATTTGAAAATGCGGTTGTAAGTGAGGGTGAAAGTGTTTGAGAATGGCTATCTGAACTCAGAAATTGATATTCGTATTTCTTCAGGAAGGGTGAAAACGATAAAAAAAAAAAAAAAAAAAAAAAACAACGCATGATAGAAACAAGAAAAACTTTTCCACCTGAATATAGTGGTATTGAAATTCTGTGTCCAGATAGCCACTCTGAAACACTCCAGAACTTTCATTCAAAACCGTAGTTTCAATTGAACTATTTCTACAATCTTTGATTTAAAGTTAAAAAAATAAGAGGCGATCAAACCGCCCATGCCCGTCTCACTTTGGGATAGGACTTATAATTTGGCGTCACCTCTTTATAATTATAACTTGTTGGCATAAGCCTTTATTTACATTAAACTTCAGAAATAAAGCAGCAATTTACTTTGAGTCATTACGCATCTTTTTCGCTTTTTTAGAACTCGAGTGTCGTTGATCAAGACTGCAAATAGAAATGACGAGGCCGCATGCTCTGAGAAAAATTGTCTTGTTAACTTAAACGAAATTTCGTTCAGCCAAGTATTGACAGAATTCTCGTTACGATAACTGGAGACACAGTTACATTTTCCGAAACTCCGGAGTTCGCCAGTTTTTGACAAAAATGGCGTTTGCGTTGATTCAGTGTTCTTTTTTGTTTTGTTTTTTTTTTTAAAGTGCATGTATCTGGAAAACTACAAAAATAATGTTCCTCTTCAATTTTAGGCGCACCGTTGGCACAACGTGCGCCTATTGAAATCGCCCTGATACTCAATAGAGTATACTACGCCCCCTTGTGATCAAATGGCGAAATGAGCTTTTTTGATGTCGTGAAATTTAGGTTGTGTCCTGTGTTTTTTTTATGCTAATTTCATTTGAAAAGTTAATGTTCTCCCAGCCACGACTGAATTCTGAGTTGGTTGGGAGTAATTTCATGTTCATTGATTGACGTTTTTTTAAAGTTATTCTATGTCAAAAATTTCCAACCTCACTTTTTGATTATTTCAAATTTTCCCGGTATATATTCTAGGTGATCAAGAGAACCAATCATTTGCCGTTCTGAATGTTTGTTTTTTTGCATGTAAATGCAATTATTATAATTAATTATAGCGTGTGGTCAAACGCAAAACGGAAAGCCCCTACAGCAAGAACTCTGAACATTCCTTATCTCAATACTCAGAATTCTCATTTAATTACCAAAAATTACTGCGCATCGAAGAGGATCTCTTATTTAGTTATTATTCAGCCCTGATGTCGTTGTTTCCATAGTGGTCCCTGCCCTAACCTCCTCCATATTTCCTATCAAATTTCAGCTATTTGTTTACGCTCAACGTAATAAAATTACTCTGCTTGCGTTTATAGTAGCTATGACTCGTGAATTGGTAAGAGTTCAAAGGCTCAATAACAACGGGACCTCTGAATAGTGTGATGTGCAGACTTGCTTTATATTTCCATCATGTTGTTATTGTATGTGAAATTTCTTAGTCCTATTCAGAACGAAACAAGGAAATGCTTCTTATTTCTCTACTTCTACATTTTTGGTTTTGAAGGTCCTAAAGGAAGTCAGCCCTCTTTCAATTTTAAAGAAATGTGCTTTGCGGTCAAATTTTCTGACATTTTATTTAGTCTGGCAACTCCCGTCAAATGACTTAGCGCTTCAAGGCATCATTTATTCAATGCAGTTATTTCGCTCTTTCTCTATTTACAAGTAAATTTCTAGTACTCCAGGAACTTCCTGATTTCTTATGCTACCTTATGCTACATCTGTTGTACTACCTATGTTGATTCAAGCTGTCACTCTCCTTATATGTCTCAAAGTATCTTGAGACACTCAAACTGGTTCCTTAATCATATAGTTTGGTAGTTCGCTAACCTTTGACAGTCACCTATTTTGTCGGAGATCATCATCAGTCATGCCTAAAAGTTTAGCGCTTAGACTTTTGTACAAAATTGGGATTGCGCCTCACAATTTGGTGACAGTTAAGTTAGCGTCATATGATGAAATATGAATCAGCGCTCCATTTCTTTCTGAAATTTGTGTTACCGAGTCAATTTCTTCTGAAAATTATGTCAGCGTACGTGCTGTTTTTTACTGAAACTTGAGCGAGCGCACAGTTTTGAGCAAAAACATTTTCAAACGCTATAAGAAAAAAAGAAAACAATACGGCATTGGAGAAAATGGGGAAATTGAGTTAGTGCTTATACTTTTGCTGAAAATTAAAGTCGTGCACCACAATTTGGTTAAAATTAAGTTATGGCACTTTTTTTTTGCTGCAAAATGACTCAACGCGCCATGTGTTTCTGAAAATTGTGTGATCTCATCAAATTCTTCTAAAAATTATGTCAGCGCATCGGTTTTTACTGATACTGAGGTGAGAGCGCTAATTTGAGCCAAAAATATTTTTAACGCTAATAATCAGAATTAGAGACTGATTAGGTGTGTTGAGGTTGGATCAGTCATGCCTAAAAGTCTACATCCGACGGAGATGGTGATTGTATTTTTGGTGTGATTGTATTTTTACTTTCTCACTCAAATGAAATTAGAAAAATTGAGAAAGTATTGTATTGCGTTGGCGCGGAGATTTTCAAGGTATTTGTTGCGATAGTTGGCCTCTCAGGACAAAGTCAATCATGATTTAGTCAAAGTAATTGCCTCTTATCATGTCTAATACCATCCATAAGAACATCCTTCCATCATATTTTCTATTTCTTAACCCTTTCTGACTTAGAGAGATTTATGTAAAAAAAATCTGTGGCGTCTGTCCGTCAGTCCGGCTGTTCGTCACTCCGTACCTAGGCATAAGTTTTGAACCATTGATCCTTATGCATCCAGATTTTGCACAGTTGTTGCTTTTTAGATTCCCCAGAGGTACTTTTTTGTTTTTTTGAAATTTTGATTTTTAGGGTAGTTATGGGGAAAAAATTATTTTCATTAAAATCAATGGTAAAATGGATAAAAATGAATAAAAATGGAATAATTCAAGTTTGGCTCAATCAATTTTGATGAAAGTTAGCAAAAAAATATCTATTTTCAGCCTACTATAGAATGAACCACTTATAGTTCCTTTATTCATTCCTTCAGACTGTTTAAAAAATCAAAATAAGCGCGCTCGAGCCGAAAAATAGAATTATCGTGAGAAATCAATCTTAAAACTTGGAGTCAATCAATAATGGCTCCATGAATTTTGATAAAACTTTGTACACACAATCTACTATCAATAACTTAAATATTTTCCTCTCTGTGTCACCAAAAACAACCGATAAAACCATTTCTAGAGGTAATATAGGTGCGATTGAGCAAAAAATTTGGGAATATGAGCAAATAAAAATATAATCCTATTATTTGGGATAGTTCAGGTTTGGTTCAATCAAGTTTGATGAAAGTTAGCGAAAAAAATCTACATTCAGCCTACTATAAAATAAACCACTTATAGTTACAATATTCAACCCTCAAAACCGTTTAAAAAATCAAAATATGTGCGCTCGATCCAAAAAATGGAATTATCGTGAGAAATTAAGTAATCTTAAAACTTGGAGTCAATCAATAATGGCTGGATGAATTTTCATGAAACTTTTTACACACAATCTACTATCAAAGTACTAACATATTATCCTCTCTTGATCACCATACACAACCGATTAGACCTTTTCAAGAGGTAATATAGGTGCGATTGAGAAAAAAATATGGGTATATAAGCAAATAAAAACATAATCTTATTATTTCGGATAGTTCAGGTTTGGTCCAATGGATTCTGACAAAATCTGGCAAATAAAATCTACAATTGGTTTACAAAAGAAATTAGCCCTTACATTTACAATATACAACCCTAAAGAGAGTTTAAAAAATCAAAATAGGGTGTTTGACAAAAAAAAAAAAAAAAGAATGAAAGTGAAGAATTAATTTTAAACTTGGAGTCAATCATTAATGGGATTGATTTTGACAAAAATGTTCACAAACATAATGTGTTAAAAAAATACACTAAACACTGCACTGTGTGCACTAAAACATTTTTCTGGTACAGTCCTCATAAAAACCTTACGACCGTTTCGAGGGGCAATATAGGTACGATCGAGCAAAAATCTTTTGAAACTAATTGTAAGCAAATATTAAGACAAACATAATATTTGCAATAAGTAATTCAAGTATGACTCAATTAAGTTCGATGAAAATTGCATCAAAACGTTTGCAACCAGCCTAGGCAGAAATTTCTTTTCAATGTATTACTACAATATTCAACTTTTAAGTCTAAAGCTGTTTAAAAGCAATATAGGTTTCATTACACCAAAAAATAGAATATTCAAGGAAAATTAATTTTATAAAGAAAAGTCAATCAAAAATGGCTGAATGAATTTTGTTGAAATTTTGTTTGCACAATCTACGACTTAAGTACATCTTTGGAGGGGGGTTAATCTATTAAACAAAAAAAAATTATTTCGAATATCCACAGTTTGAAAGAAGAAACCAAACATAGTACTCAATGGAGGAAATGCAAGAATCAGTACATTTCGACCTCCTATAAAAACTAAGGGAAAAAAGAAACTCCCAAAAATAGAACAAAGAGCAAATATAATGAATGCAGCTCAAAGAATAAAAACTTATTGGAGTCTTGAATTACCTACTCTAAACCCTGTTATAAGCAACATCAGATTAAGGCTCTCAATTAGCCTTCAAATAACAAAATAGGCAACTATTCCTACAGCTTCTCTACAAATTGCAAACTCTTCGGATTGAAGGCAGAAATATTATGTCCGGAGGTGAAATATTTGAAATTTGAGGGGGTTTGGGGATCTCCCCCAGAATTCTAAAGGGGGGTCTGGAGGTATCCCCCAGCATTTTAAAGGGGGTTTGGGGGTCTCTCCTAGTATTCTAAAGGGGGTCTGGGGGTCTCCCCCAGAATTCTTTAGGGGTTTAGGGGTCTCCTCCAGAATTCTTTAGTGGTGGGGGGGGGGTCTGGGGGTCTCCCTCAGATAAAAGTGATGTGAGAAAGTGTTCGTAGGGTATTCCCTACAGTTTATTTTTTATCATTTCGAGATTTGATTAACGTATTTCGGCCATTGTGCGCGGATCAAATGCTTTGTCACCAGTCGTGGGACGTCATGGGGACATTTAGGAGAGATGTCTTTTGACTCACTGTAACTTCTTCATCTTTTCTTACGTTTTGCCAAGGCGTCCTTTGTTTTACTTGGCATCACACTTCACGTTCAAATTTTTTACCGGGCAACCAAAGAACGGTGCCAGCTAATGGAATATGGCAAAATTGTTTTTCTCTACTCTAACACATCATGAAAAATAATCGATTCTTGGTGGTCCGATTTCTCTTACTACCGATCACTTTTTCATGTCCCTATTTTGCGGGACATACTATATCGTTAACTACCTTTTTACTAAAGGGGGTTCAAAATTGTTTTATGAGTATTTGATTGTTTATTTCGTGCGTTTAGTGATGTGCAGTGGGAAATTCGAAGGATTTGTTCTATGATTGTCCGTAGTGGTCCCACCGCCCCCCCACACGACGCACACAGGTTCAGACCCGAACTTTTGCTAGATATGGTGGAACATCTGAGGGGTTGGTTTAAGATTGTCCGTAGTGGTCCTAACCTCCCCCCCCAATCGCCACACACCGGTTCGGACCCAAACTTTTGCCGGACAATTTTTTTTGAGATGATTTTTTGAGAATCCAAGGGATTGTTCTAAGATTGTCCGAAGTGGTTCTACCCCCCCCCCCCCCCCCCACTCGCCGCGCACGGGTTCGGACCTTAACTTTTGCTGAACAATTTTTTTGAGATGTTGGAAAATTCGAAGGGTTTGAGATTGTCCGTAGTGGTTCCCCCCCCCACCCCCCCCCCCCACTCGCCGCTTACAGGTTCGAACTTGGACTTTTGCTGTACAATTTTTTTGAGATGGTGGAAAATTCGGAGGGATTGTTCTAAGATTGTCCGTAGTGGTTCTACACCCCCCCCCCCCCCACTCGCCGCACACAGGTTCGGACCCAAACTTTTGCTGGACAATTTTTTTGAGTTGTTAGAAAATTCGAAGGGATTTTCCGTAATGGTTCTCCCCCCTCCTCCACTCGCCGCACACAGGTTCGGACCCTAACTTTTGCTGGACAATTTTTTTTAGATGTTGGAAAATTCGAAGGGATTGTTCTAAGATTGTCTGTAGGGGTTCTACAACCCCCCCCCCCCCCCCCCCACTCGCCGCACACAGGTTCGGACCCTCACTTTTGCTGGACAATTTTTTCTGAGGTGGTGGAATATTCGAAGGGTTTGTCCCATATAAGATCGTATGTAGTGGTCCTAACCCCTACCCACTCGCCGCATCCAGGTTCGGACCCGGTTTTTTGCTGGACACATTATTTTTGAGATGGTGGAAATGGAATTTGACTCATGAGGACCAAATTTGCTCAAGGTGCGCCTTCTCTGACACTGTAGTGTCAGAACTATCTGCTTGTTTACCTTGTCCTGTCCTTAGTAGCGCTCCAAAATGGGTCTGTTGCAAACTTTTGCTACAGCGATAAAAAGTTTTTATTGCAATGTAAAATCGCCTGAAAAGTCCATTGGTGGCATCACAAAGTCATGAAATGCAATATTAAACTCACAAGAGGCGTTTATTGAAATCCAAGATGGTGGCAAAATATCGAGGAATCTGAATGTATGCACCGTGATCATCTAGGGATTGCCAACTTTGACAACCTCACTGGAGGTAGAGGTTATGTGTTTGTTTACGTTGTGATTGGTTGTGATGGATATTGTAAGGTTGGCTATCCTTGAATGTTCGTAATGCATGCATACAGGTTCCTCGATATTTTGCCGCCATCTTGGATTTCATTGAACGCCTTTTGTGAGTTTATTATTGCATTTCATGGCTTTCTGATGCAACCATTGGACTTTTCAGGCGATTTTACATTAGATTATACACTCTGTAGCGCTGTAGCAAAAGTTTGCAACAGACCCATTCCTTAAATATCCTCTTGAGGCTACACCCGAATGTATTCGTTTTCATCGTGACTAAATCTTTCATTCCAAATTTATGTTTTTATTTTAACTGTCTATAAAAGCGACTCAAAAAAAAAATCCACGGAAAAAAGGGCTGGTGAAGTTTATCACTCTGCATGACTGATTTTAAACCTTGCTTCAAGTTCAAGTATGGTAACCGCTACCAGTCCTCTGGCTAACTCTATCAGACATCTGGCAAGGTTAGCTAGATGTCTGGTAGCATTTCCCATTCTTGAGCCAGGGTTCAAATCAGGCATCGGGCATTTTTGGTGAATGTCCCCACTCACCAGTATTTTTTCCCTGTGTTCCTCGAGCGCCTTCAATTGGATGAATAGGCAAAATGAACACCGCGGAGCAGGAATATTTAACTACCCTGTGCTTGATCTAAACAATTGTGCGTTGTTTTGTCTATCAGTCGCCTGGTCGTGAAAGGGTTCGCCTTCAATTGAATGAATAGGCAAAATGAACACCGCGGAGCAGGAATATTTAACTACCCTGTGCTTGATTTAAACAATTGAGCGTTGTTTTGTCAATCAGTCACCTGCAGGTCGTGAAAGGGTTAATCACTTCCATTATGACGTATACTTTGTATGTATTATTTACCCTAGCTCTTATTTTTTCTGTTTATTGTTCTCTGTTCCAGGTTAGTATAAGCAAAATAATGTCTCATCTCAGAGATTTACATTTTCGCTGAGGTCTCCAAACTCTATTCGTAAGCGAAATTACTTTTTAACTTATATTTTTCCCGCCAATTCCTTTACCTTTTATTATTTGATCTTTTGATTTTTCTTTCTTGCATAATTCTTTTTTGTTTGAAGAAAAATTGTACGTTGAGTGGAGACACTTTGTAATCAGAAAAATTTACTCTTGGTCAAGTTTAAGATACATCTCAACAAAGCATCGTCTCGTCTCGTATTTTTCATTTCTTAACAACACCGAGAAAAAATTCTGATCGAAATTACGGAACGTAAGAAGAAATTGGGGTGAAAAGAAATTCCCTTTAAAATAGTAAGAATTCTTATTGATTCAACCAGAATTATCATTGGTCCAAATGAACGTTCTGATAATTCAGAAGAATCACAAGAAAGAATCGTTGGATTAATAAGATCCTATCATTTTGAAGGGAATTTCTTTTTACCCCCAATTCCTTCCTACGTTCCGTAATTTCAATCAGAAATTTTTCTCCGTGAAGCTCTAATTTCCCCCCCCCCCCAATTTTTTTTTCATTTTATTTTATTTATTTATTTTGGTTTTTTTTTTTTTTTTCATTTTTAAAGTCAAATGATCTAGGAATTAATGTAAGCGATCCGACCTCGTGAGTTTCGGAAGAAAAGAAAATATTGTGAATATAGCAATTTGAAAATGGGTCCAGACCCTCTAGGGGGCCCTGCGCCTCGGTTACACAGAAACAACGGAAAGAAACAATTTGGTAGCGCTGACAGAATTTTGGGTAGAAAAATGACCCAGCAAATGACTTCAGCTGAGCCAACCAAATCTTCAGTTCACCCAGCAAAATCTCTTTAATGAGGCTTATGAAACCTTCGGTTAGCTCTGATAAAGTCTTGTAACTAACTTAACCCTTAACTGCAGATGAGCCCAGATCTGGAACAATTACTTTGAAGCCTTATCTAAAAGTAGGGGACTTGAGTTGTACTGTCGCTGCATGGTGGGTCACATGTGGAACAGATACTAAACGAGTAAGAATTGTCGATTTTGTCCTAGAGCGCGCAGCACAGGATAGAGAACGTGCAGAGTGGTTGAAAATAGCTCACTGAAAATCTGATAGAGATTTTCCGATTTTCATTGTTACGTTTGGGAGTAACGCAGGGGTACCATGTACAAAAAAAAACAACTATTGAAACTTACTAACTTATTTTTTACTACTTTAATTTTTTTTTTTTTTTTTAGCCTGAAAACTTTATTTTCAGTTGCATGGAAACCTAAATGCGGGTAAGGCCATATTTGGAACAATTAATGTTCAGGCTCTTTACCATTGAAATATAATGGAAAAAAAATTTTCACTATTTTTCCCTGTCTCAAGGATCAAAATTGTACTGAAAAAAAATTGTTTCATTGAAAAAAAATTATTTCATTGAAAAAAAAAAAAAAATCATGCAGTAAAGGGTTAACCTAACCAAAGGTTTTGTCAGCGCTACCAAAGCGTTTTTCCTGTTTGTCCTGTGTAGGAATCCTGATTGTGAAGGAGCTCAAAAATTTGAAGGTTAACACTTGTTTGGATCATCTTTTACCATCTGGGGCTCTGGTCAGCTGTTAAAGATGAGAGGAATAATGAATGAAAAAGATAAGGGGGGGAGTGGAAAAGAAACAATGTTGACGAGATCGAGGCCATGAAATATTGGTCACCTCGGCCGAGATTCGAAGCCAGCACCCCCGAGCTATAAGTCAGTTGCACTGCCACTGGACCACGGAGGCCGGCG